>JACEIK010002533.1:0-90283 GCA_018107945.1 Datura stramonium
ATGACGAAACTCATGTTCTATTACCGACTTTAAAAACTCGTCCTCCAGTTAAGACTCCATCACCCAATCCAGGAACCGAAGCCAGTGTGAGCATGGCAAGTAATATGGTTACTGAAAGAAACTTTGTTGGTCGTAAAGAAGTAGTTTTTGCTCCTCCTCCTCCTCCTCTTGATTCTACTAATGCATACCATCTTCATGAAACTCATCTTCTATTACCATCCTTGCAAACCCGTCCTCCAATTAATACTCCAACACCTAATCCAGGAACCGAAGCCAGCGTGAGCATGACAAGTACGGTTACTGAAAGGAACTTTGTTGGTCATAAAAAAGTTGTTTTTTCTCCACCTCCTCCTCCTTCTACAAATCCATATCCTCTTGAAGAAACTCATCTTCTACTACCATCTTTGCAAACTCGTCCTCCGGTTAAGACTCCATCACCCAATCCAGGAACTGAAGCCAGTGTGAGTATGACAAGCAGAGTTACTGAAAGGAACTTTGCTGGTCGTAAAGAAGTTGTTTTTGCTCCTCCTTCTATTCCTTCTACTAATATATACCCTCTAGATGAAACTCATCTTCTACTACCATCTTTGCAAACTCGTCCTCCGGTTAAGACTCCAACATCCAATCCAGGAACCGAAGCTAGTGTGAGTATGGCAAGCAGAATTACTGAAAGGAACTCTGTTGGTCGTAAAGAAGTTGTTTTTGCTCCTCCTCTTCCTTCTACTAATGCATACCCTCACAATAATGTCCTTTTTGATGTGTCCGTTGCTACTACTCAGTAGCATGTTTGACAACAAGGACTCCTTATTTTTAATAGTATTCAATTCATTCATACACTTAACAAAGAATAAATCAAGGCTTATATTCTAATAGTACCGGTGAGAATTTCTCATACAATAGTTTGTAGATTCAGATTCAATTCTTAATTGTTTTTTTTTTTGTACATGCTACCATACACCATAATTTGTGTATGGAACAGGCCACAACATGCTTGGATAGTTTGTTGGTATGGTGGATAAAAAGAAAAATGTTGATCAATAAATTGTCTTTGTAATCCAAACAATAATATATTCAGTGTAACCCTACAAGTATGATATGGAAATGGTAGAATGTCACAAACTTTACCCCTATCTTTGCGGGATAAGAAGATTGTTTCCATAGATCCTCGCTCTATCATATGTCAATGCCAGTGCTGCATAATTATCAGATGCCATCCTTTAAAATGCAATTTAAACTCTAGTTTAACAAAAATCATATAATTTAGTTTTGGGCCAATCAGTCAAGCCTTGAAAGCAGTTGCAAGGGACCATAACTGTCAAGTCTATTGGGCCTCTCTGGTTTTAACATTGTGGTCGAGCCCAAAACTAAGATACTCCAACCCATGGAACATGATGTTATTGTATTTGGAAAAAGATAAATTCTGGTTGAGATTCTACTGCACCAGGTCATGCATAACTATAGTTTAAATGAGAAAAAGGGCTTCTGGTTTAGGAAGGGAACAACCACTCCATGCTTTGGAACTCTTCAGAAATGTCACCGGTGTATCAGATCTTCCAAAAGTGGTGCATTTTGGAGGATCCAACACAGATATGGCGGCATTTTTGGATGATCCAAGCAACATATTGCTTCATATTTATTGTAAAGATGCATGTGAAGCCTTGGATTAGCAAGACCACATGAACTAGAATGGACTGACTCCAGATTCATTCCCTCAATTGGTAAAGCAGCAAGAAGATATGATATAAACTCTCAAAACATAATGCAAACTGACAAGCTAAATATTGACGTTCCTATGCAAATAACGGACTAAAGTAAAACAGTCTGACCACTCTCATAATAATCACCAGTTAACAAGATTTAACTTGCATCAACTACGAACAACATACATAGCATGATTGACCTCATTCTCTAAACACCTAAATCACTTAGATAGAGCAGCTGTCAGTTTTTCCTTCAAATCCTCAGCAGCAGGACCAGGAGCTCGTATAGAGAATGTGTGTACAAGTTCGCCGTTTTCTGTTAATGAGACATTGGATTCTTGTGCCACTACTTGATGTTCCTGAAATGTCCTCAAAACTCTAGAAACAGGGTGAGCATTCAAAGGGCAGCCTACTCTTACAACTGCATCATCTTGTCTTTGATGAAAATCAATCTCCGGGATAGCCTGCTGCTTTTGCTTATCGCTTACCATCTCCTTCTCAGCATCTAAAACCCTAATTCTTGCCTGGAGATCCGTGATATAAGCAATTGCATCTCCAAGCAGCGATGCTTTATCCATCTTTGAGATATTTGGAACAACAGCTCTTAAAGCATAAAACCTCTGGTTAAGCTTCTCACGCCTTTGCCTCTCTGCTTCAACATGATTCAATGCTTCTTCCCTCCCATTGGCAGGCTTTCTGCCCCTCTTTCTTGGTTTACGTTCATCTAATTCTTCCTTGTAAAGTTTCCCTTCACCTTCATCACTTCGATACCCATTTGATGAGTTTCCATAAACTTGAGAACTACCTAGTGCTGCTTGTACTTCGTAAGGATCTGAAGCAAAACTTAGATCTTCTTCCACCTTCGGAGAAAAATTTATGCTGATGGGACCTGATTTAGCACCCCCTAGACTGAGTTCTCGACCAAATATCTTTGGAATTGCTTTGGGCTGCGGAGGATTAGATACCACCACCGATGTTTTCACCATCTGAATCAAAGTCTGATCTTCCGGAATAGACTTTACAGAACCAAGCTCCACAACCCCTGATTTCAGGGGAACAAACACTAGTGTCTCAAATCGAGCCAACTTTGCTAGATAAGATCTTGATTGGAAATGTTCTAAGCAACCCTTTAAGTCAGAAACCCATATTGATCTAGCAGAATTAAATGATTGAGAAGGACTAGAAGGCTTATCAAATGGGAAGAGATAATACATTGATGTGAGATAAAACACCTCCACGTCTGAAACAGAATCCAACTTGGCAGCAATATTATCATCTTCTGACCCTCCAAAGCAAGTGTGTATCTTTTGAAGAACCAATTTTTTCTTGTTTCTGTCCACCATTTTCTGATGCTCGGAATCATTCCCACCTTCACTTTGTCCCATCTTTGCTTCTCTGCAATGTCCATCGCCCCATATTAAAGCTGATTTTCCTGATTTCGACTTTGCAACTTGCCAATAGATTGCATAAGTCCAATCAGACCCCTCAACGATCTTGCAGAGCGCCTGTTGCACTCCCAAATCCCCCCTTGATGAAGTAAATTCTGTCAGCATGTGATTTGAAGCTGACCAAGAGAAAAATTCTACTGCTTCGCTACCTAATACCCCCTCCAGAATAACCCTATCCTCTCCCTTCAAAAAAAGTTTCTCCCCCATGTTAAGCCACTCAAAGATCCCCAATTCGAAAGCACTTGAACTGCCACTCTTTTCTTGGACCACTACTCGGAGAAAATTTATCCTTAAAAATTGGATTCCTCAATTCAAATCCAATGCTTACATCAACCCAAATCTTGATGGAATACTATGAAATAGCAATTCCAGAATCATGAAATACCTCCGGCAAAGGCAAACCCTAGAAAAAACCATTCTCAAAAAGTTCAATTTTTTACCCCAATTCAAGAATTTGACTATCAATTGAACCGCAGGAGCAGACCACACAGAGAAAAACAGATAATTCTTGAACAGAAGGCCACTTTTATTAACAAAGAGAAAAAACAGAAAATCCCTGAAAAATTTGGGACTTTGGTAATCCAATAGCAAGATTCACCTCTGTAAAATATGCCCTTCAAAGTTTTACTTCACCAATTAATAGTCTGAAAAAAAAACCCCTAAATTCGGAGCTGATTAATTTAAGTTTTTGTACCCTTCAGCTCACACAAAGACCCTAGGAAAAATCCATTCTCAAAATTTTCACCCTAAACATATCACAACTTCAAGAATTTGAAAATCAGTTGAACCAAAGGAGAAGACCCACAAAGAGAAAAACAAATAATTCTTGAACAAAAGGGCACTTTTATCAGCAAATAGAAATACAGAAAATCCCTTAAAAATTGGGACTTTGGTAATCAAAGAGCAAGATTCACCTCTAAATCTCTGCCCTTCAAGGCTTTAGTTCAGCAATTACAAGTCTGCAAAACAAAACCCCTGCATCCAAAGGTGAATTTATATAAGTTTTTCTACCCTTCAGCCTAAAAAAAAGAAAAATTTTGCTTCCAGAAAAAAGGAGAAATGGAGAATATATACGAAAACAAGAAGAAGAAAGCAATTTGGATAAGGAAGTAAGAGTTGGCTGAAGCTGAAAATGAAGATGGCGATTGGTGCATGTATACGAAAAGATCGCTCGTTTTTCATGTGGACTTCATCGGACGCTTGTGTTCAAACTTTAGATCTGAATCACAGCAAAATATCACAGCAAAATATATCTATATCTATATGTATATATATATTTTTTTGTTTTTTTTAAATTTCAGATAACTCACGGTCGCTATAACTAAACTCACCGTATAATAGCCTGTAAAAATCATACAAAGAATATAAATCATACTAAACAAACAATGTGCGATAGATTCAACTCAAAAGACATTGAAGAGGAATTAAACCCAAATCATTCATATGTATAACCACCCTCCAAATCAAATGAATTACATCCTTGATGTAAAATATATATATATATTACATATGAAGTTCGTGTGGAGTATTTAATTAGGTAGATAAGTCAGTACTTTTATTTTTAGGTGATAAAAGTATATTTTAGGTAATTAATTTTAAAATAGTAGATTCTTGTACATAATTTGGATATTTGTGGTAAAAAATAAGACTTTATCTTAGCGGTTTTAAATTTTAAAATAGAAAAGGGTATGTCCCTGGTATAAATGACCCATTTGTTTCCAATTTCACTTTATTGAAAAAGACAAATTTTACCCTGGGTGAGACACAAGTGTAACATGACATATGAGGATTCTGACACTCAAAGAAAATATATACATATTGCAAAATGAATCAAAATAATGACAATCTCTGGTCTTATTTTTTAAAATTTAAAATTTATATACATAATTTTAATTTTTATATATAGTGTAGTTTTTTATTGAAAAATTTGGATGAATCTCTCTTCATCTTCGAATCATTCATAATAATTGTACAACGCTGAAAAAAATCACAGGCTATGCAATTCTTGAATTTAAATAAATTTGGGGCCAAACGGAGATGGTCGATCAAATCTTCAAATTGGGCTAACATACAATCGGTAAAAACGCCGAAAATCGTAAATTCTCAATGTGTATGCGAAAATAGTGATGCCGATCAAATGAAATGATAGGGTGCTCGTCACTGGCTCCTAGGCCGAACACGCCCAAAATTTGGGGCCAAACGGATGCGGCCAATCAAATCTCGAGAAACTGGGTGGGCTAACATACACCGAAAATCGCTAAAATCGTAAATTCTCATTTATGAGAAAAATAGTTATGCCGATCAAATAGTGATAGGGCGCCCGTCACCAAGCCTCGTAGGCTTCCCACAACCAAAATTTGGGGCCAAACGGAGACTCGGGCCAATCAAATCTCGAGAAACTCGCGGCTAACAACACCTAAAATCATAAATTCTCATTTATGAGAAAAATAGTGATGCCGATCAAACGAAATGATAGAGTGCTCGTCACCAGGCCTGTAGGTCGCGCACAACCAAAATTTGGGGCCAAACGAGACTCGGCCAATCAAATCTCGAGAAACCCGTGCGCTAACATACACAAAAAAAATAAAAAAAATAAAAAAAATAAAAAAAATAAAAAAAATAAAAAAAATAAATAAAGTGATAGGGCGCCCGTCACCAGGCCTTGTAGGCTGCGCACCACCAAAATCTTAACAACTGTACTAGCCGACCAAATCTCCGTGAAAATCGTGGCCAACATACATCGAAAATCGCTAAAATCATAAATTCTCATGTATGCGAAAATAATGATGCCAATCAAACGAACTGATAGGGCGCTCGTAACCGGGACTTGCAGGCTGCGCACAGCCAAAATTTAGGCCAAACGGAGGCGGCCAATCAAATCAGAAATTTGTGGGCTAACATACACCGAAATCGTAAAAAATCGTAAATTCTTATTTATTCGAAAATAGTTATGCCGATCAAATAAAGTGATAGGGCGTCCGTCACGCCTCCCAGGCTTCCCACAAATCCAAAATTTGGGCGAACGAAGACGGTCAATCAAATCTCGAGAAATCCGGGCTAACAAATACCGAAAATCGAAAATTATAAATTCTCATTTATTTGAAAATAGTTATGCCGATCAAATAAAGTGATAGGGCGCCCGTTAAAGGGCCTTGTAGGCTACCCACAGCAAAATTTGGGGCCAAATGGAGGCGGTCAATCAAATTCGAGAAACTGTGGGCGAATATATACCAAAATCGCAAAATCGTAAATTCCTCATTTATGCGAAAAATAGTGATGCCGATCAAACGAAATGATAGGGCGACTGTCACCAGGCCTTTAGAAGCCGCGCACAGAAAAAAAAATTTGGGGCCTAAGACTAGCCAATCAAATCTCGAGAAATCTGCTGGCTAACATACACAAAAATCGCTAAAATCGTAAATTCTCATTTATGAGAAAATAGTTATGCCCATTAAACAAAGTGATAGGGCGCCCGTCACTGGGTCTTGTAGGCTGCGCACAGTAAAAATTTGGGGCCGAATGTAGGTGGTCGATCAAATCTCCAACTGTGGCTAACATACATCGAAAATCGCGAAAATCGTAAATTCTCATTTATACGAAAAATAGTAATGCCGATCAAATGAAATGATAGGGTGCCCGCCACCAGGCTCCTTGAAGGCTGCGCAAAGCTAAAATTTGGGGCCAAAACGGAGGCGGTCAATCAAATCTCGAGAATCCAGGGCTAACATACACCGAAAATTGCGAAAATTGTAAATTTCATTTATTCAAAAATAGTTATGCCGATCAAATAAAATGATAGGACACTGTAATCAGGCCTTGTAGGCTGCCCACAGCCAAAAATTGGGGCCAAATGAGACGGTCAATCAAATCTCGAGAAATTGTGGCTAACATACAATCAAAATAACAAAATTGTAAATTCTCATTTATGCAAAAAATAGTGATGCCGATCAAACGAAATGATAGGCGCTTGTCACCAGGCCTTGTAGGCAGCACACAGCCAAAATTTGGGGCCAAACGAGACGGCCGATCAAATTCGAGAAATCCATGGGCTAACATACACCGAAAATCACAAAAATCGTAAATTCTCATTTTAATAGTTATGTCGATCAAATAAAGTGATAGGGCACTCGTGAACCAGGCTCTGTAGGCCATGACAAATCCGTAAATGGGGCCAAAACGGAGGCGCATAATCAAATTCTCCGCAAATCCGTGGGCTAACATACACCGAAAATCGCGAAAATTGTAAATTCTCATGTATGCGAAAATAGTGATGCCGGGACAACCGAAATGATAGGGCGTTATCACCAGGTGTTGTAGTAGGCTGCACCGCCGAAATTTTGGGCCAAACGAAGGCGATCAATCAAATCTCGAGAAATACTTAGGCTAACATACACCGAAAATCAAAATCGTAAATTCTCATTTATTCAAAAAAATAGTTATGCCGGTCAGCCTAGTGCTGATAGGGCGCCGGCCACTGTGCCTTGTAGACTGCCCATAAGAAAAATTGGGGCCGAACGAGACGGTCAATCAAATCTCGAGAAATCCATGGCCAACAAACACCGAAAATCGCGAAAATTGTAAATTCTCATTTATGAAGATAGCCACACTGGGTTTGGTGAAGGTCATGCCTGCCAAAATTTGGGGTCGAACGAAGACGATCAATAAATCTCGAGAAATTGTGGGCTAACACGCACCGAAAGCTTGAAAGTTAGCAACATAGGCGCAAGGTGCCGTTGTCGATAGACCGGCCGATATCGGATGACACACGTCACCTATGCCGAGACCCAGCGCCCATCGATCAATGCCCAACGAGCGAAAATTTAAAAGAAAACACCTATGCTTATCCTTATGCTATAAAGACAATGCTAGAGATTGGTGGTGGTAGAGCTGGCCTACCATGGTCGTCATGGTGGTGTTGTCGGTTGTGGTGGGTCGTTAGACCGGTTTAAATTAAAATTGTCAACCATATTGGGAAATATGTTGGATGATTGCGATAGAGGCATATTTTTTGAGAAAATTTGTTCTAAGCCTTTACGGCAGTTTGTCCAAAGGAGAGATGTCGAAAATATACAAATGAAAAAAATTCATGTAAACGGATAATCTCAAAATTTCAAAGTTATGATCATTAAGGATAATGTGCCACTAGTAAACTCTTTTTCCGTCGATTATATTATAGTTTTTAAGAACATTATGTACATCTCATCAAAAAGACTTGCATCTCGCAGTTCTTATTTTTGTGAATAAAGAGATAACACACACTGAAAATTGCGAAAATCGCAAAGTCTCATTTATGCTAAAAATGGTTATGCCGATAAAATGAAATGATAGGGCGTCGTCACCAAAATTTAGCCAAACGGAGACGCCCATCAAATCTCGAGAAACTGTGGGCTAACATACACCGAAAATCGCAAAATCGTGTTCTCATTTATACGAAAAATAGTGATGCCGATCAAACGAAATGATAGAGTGCTCACAGCCTTGTAGGTCAGGCACAGCAAAAATTTGGGGCCAAACGGAGATGGTCAATCAAATTCCGAGAAATCTTTGGGCTAACATACACCAAAATTTTAAGAAATCAAAAATTACTATGCGAAAAATAGATGCCGATCAATAGAATGAGGAGCGCTCGGCCACCAGCCTTGTAGGCACAGAGCAAAATTTGGGGCCAAACGAGACAGCTTAATCAAATCTCGAGAAATTGCAATAACATACACCGAAAATTCCAAAATCGTAAATTCTCATTTATGCAAAAATAGCGATGCCGATCAAACGCTTTGCTAGTGTCCGTCACTGCCTTGTAGGCAGCGCACAACCAAAATTTGGGGCCAAACGGAGACGGGCCGATCAAATCTCGAAACTGTGGCTAACATATACCAAAATCAAGAAAATAGTAAATTTTCATGTATGAGAAAAAATAGTTATGCCGATCAAATAAAGTGATAGGGCGCCCATCACTGTGCCTTGTAGGCCGCGCACAACAAAAATTTGGGGCCAAACGGAGGCGGTCGATCAAATCTCCGTAATCAGGCTAACATACACCGAAAATCGCAAAATCGTAAATTTCATATATGCAAAAATAGTGATGCAGATCAAATGAAATGACAGGGTTTCGCCACCAGCCGCTGTAGGTCGCGTCCAGCAAAATTTGGGGCCAAACGGAGGCGGTCAATCAAATCTCGAGAAACCCAGGCTAACATACACCGAAAATCGCGAAAATCGTAAATTCTCATTTATGCGAAAATAGTGATGCCGATCAAACGAAATGATAGGGCGCTCGTCACCAGGTCATGCAGGCTGCGCACAGCAAAAATTTGGGGCCAAACGGAGACGGCCAATCAAATCTCGAGAAATCCGTGGGCTAACATACACCTAAATCACTTAAAATCGTAAATTCTCATTTATGAGAAAATAGTTAAGCCGATCAAATAGTGATAGGGCGCCTCACACCAGGCTTTAGATCGCGCACAACCAAAATTTGAGGCTAAACGGAAATGGCCGATCAAATCTCCGTAAATTCTGTGGGCTAACATACACCGAAAATTGCGAAAATCGTAAATTCTCATGTATGCGAAAAATAGTGATGCCGATCAAACGAAATGATAGGGCGGCGTCACTGTGCCCCTTAGGCTGCACACTGCCAAAATTTGGGGGCCAAACGTAAGCGGCCGATCAAATTCGAGAAACTGTGGGCTAACATACACCAAAATCGCAAAATCGTAAATTCTCATTTATTCAAAAAATAGTTATGCCGATCAAATAAAGTGCAATAGGGCGCCCGTCACTGTGCCTTGTAGGCTG
Organism: Datura stramonium; assembly: GCA_018107945.1. Lineage (NCBI taxonomy): Eukaryota > Viridiplantae > Streptophyta > Magnoliopsida > Solanales > Solanaceae > Datura > Datura stramonium. The sequence goes on from JACEIK010002533.1 coordinate 9,947, forward strand.
CCCACAACCAAAATTTTGGGCCGAAAACGGAGACGGTCAATCACCCGAGAAATCCGTGGGCTAACACACACGCAAAATCGCAAAATCGTAAATTCTCATTTATGAAGTGATGGGGCGCTCGTCAATGTGGTTTGTAGGCTGCGCACGGCCAAAATTTGGGGCCGAGACGTGTCACCAAATCTCTTTAGATCCGTGGCCAACACGCACTAAAAAGTTTGAAAGTTAGAAACACAGGCGCACTATGCCAGTTGTCGATAGACCTACTGACATCGATGACACAATGGCGACCTATGCCGAGACTCCAGCGCCCATCGATCAATGCCCATCGAGCGAAAATTTAAAAAGCAGGAAAACACCTATGCTTATCCTTATGCGATAAAGACAATGCTAGAGATTGGTGGTAGTAGTGGTGGTTCTACCATGGTCGCTTTACATGGTGGTGTCGCTTGTGGTTGGTCGTTAGGACCCGCTTTAAATTAAATTGTCAAATTATATTAGGAAAATGTTGAATGACTGCTATAGAGGCATATTTAGAGAAAATTTGCTCCACCAAACCCGCTTACGGCAGTTCGTCTGCATAGACTCAAAAATACACAAAATGAAAATAAAATCATGTAAACGGATAATCCGATCAAAGTTATGATCACAGATAATGTGCAAAAATTTGGGGCCAAACGGAGACAAGCCAATCAAATCTCGAGAAATCCGTGGCTAACATACACCGAAATCGCAAAATCATAAATTCTAATTTATGCGAAAAGTCGATCAAATGAAATTATAGGGGGCCCGTCACTGCCCCGCAGTTATGCACAACTAAAATTGGGGGCCGTACGGAGGCGGTCAATCAAATCTCGAGAAATCCATTGCTAACATACATCGAAAATCGCGAAAATCGTAAATTCTCATTTATTCAAAAAATAGTTATGCCGATCAAATAGTGATAGGGCGCCCGTCACCAGGCCTTGTAGGCAGACATAGCCAAAATTTGGGGCCAAACGGAGACGGTCACAAAACCCGAGAAATCCGTGAGCTAACATACACGAAAATCTCGAAATTGTAAATTCTCATTTATAAAAAATAGTGATGCCGATCAAAACGAAATGATAGGGCGCGTCGCACAGCCAAAATTCTGGGCCTAAACGGAGACGGTCAACGAAATCTCGAGAAATTCGTAAGCTAACATACACCGAAAATCGCGAAATTCAAATTCTCATTTATGAGAAAATAGTTATGCCGATCAAATAAAGTAATAGGCGCCGGTAACCAGCCTTGTAGGCTGCGCACAGCAAAAATTTGGGCCAAACGGAGACGGCCGATCAAATCTCTAGAAAAAACATACATCAAAATCGCGAAAATCGTAAATTCTCATTTATGCGAAAAATAGTGATGCCGATCAAATGAAAATGATAGTGCCCGTCACCAGGCCTCCCGCAGGTTGCGCATATCCCAAATTTTGGGCCGAACGGAGGCGGTCAATCAAATCTCGAGAAATACTTAGGCTAACATACACCGAAAATCGCAAAATCGTAATTTCTCATTTATAAAAATAGTGATGCCGATCAAACGAAATAATAGGAATCTCGTAACCAGTCCTTGTAGGCTGCGCACAACCAAAATTTGGGGCCAAACGGAGACGGTCAATCAAATTTCGAGAAATCCGTGGCTAACATACACCGAAAATTGCGAAAATCGTAAATTCTCATTTATGCGAAAATAGTGATGCCGATCAAATGAAATTATAGGGGGCCCGTCACCGTGCCCCGCAGGCTATGCACAACAAAAATTTGGGGCCAAACGGATATAGTCAATCAAATCTCGAGAAATCCATGGGCTAACATACACCGAAAATCGCTAAAATCGTAAATTCTCATTTATGAGAAAAATAGTTATGCCGATCAAATAAAGTGATATGGCGCCGTCACTGTGGTGTCTTGTAGGCTGCGCATAGCCAAAATTTGGGGTCAAACGGAGACGATCAATAAAAACTCAAGAAATCAGGAGCTATAACATACACCGAAAATCTCGAAAATCGTGAAATTCTCATTTATGCGAAAAATAGTGATGCCGGACAAACTAAATGATAGGGTGCTCGCGCCATGCCTTGTAGGCTGCGCACAACCAAACATTTTGGCCTAAACGGAGACGGTCAATCAAATCTCGGGAGAAACCGTGGGCTTAACATACACCGAAATCGTGCGAAATAGTAAATTCTCATTTATGAGAAAAATAGTTATGCCGATAAAAAGGCAAAGTTGATGTACACTGCCACCAGCCTTTTAGGCCGCGCACAGCAAAAATTGGGGGCCAAACGGAGACGGCTGATCAAATCTCCGCAAATCTGTGGGCTAACATACACCGAAAATCGCGAAAATCATAAATTCTCATTTATGCGAAAATAGTGATGCCGAATAAATGAAATGATAGGGCACTCCTCACTAGGCCTCGCATCGCGCATAGCCAAAATTCTCGGCCGAACGGGAGGCGGTCAATCAAATCTCGAGAAACTGTGGCTAACATACACCGAAAATTGCGAAAATCGTAATTTCTCATTTATGCGAAAAATAGTGATGCTGATCAAATAAACATATGGCTCGCCATCAGTCCTAGAAGGCTGCGCAGAGCAAAATTTGGGGCCAAATGGAGATGGGCCAATCAAATCTTGAGAAATTCGTGGCTAACATACACCGAAAATCGTGAAAATCAAAATTCTCATTTATGCGAAAAATAGTACGCTGATCAAATGAAATGATAGGACGCTCGTCACCAAGCCTTTTTACGCTGCGCACAACCAATTTTTTTTGCCTAAACAGACGGTCAATAAATCTTGAGAAATCCTCTTGGGGCTAACATACAACGAAAATCGTGAAAATCGTAAATTGTCATTTATGAGAAAAATAGTTATGCCAATCAAGTAGAGTGATAGGGCGCCCGTCACCAGGCCTTGTAGGCTGCGCACAGCCAATATTTGGAGCCAGCGGGATACAGTCGATCAAATTTCCAGAAATCCGCGGCTAACATACATCGAAAATCGCAAAAACGCACTATGTATGCGAAAATAGTATGTTTACCAAATGAAATGATAGTGCCTGTCACCAGGCCCCGCAGTGCTGCGCACAACCAAAATTTGGGGCAGAACGGAGGCGGTCAATCAAATCTCGAGAAATCCGTGGGTACACCGAAAATCGCAAAAATTGTAATTTCTCATTTATGCGAAAAATAGTGATGCCGATCAAACGAAATGATAGGGCTCTCGTCATCAGCCTTGTAGGCCGCGCACAACCAAAATTTTGGACCAAACGGAGACTCCAATCAAATCTCGTGAAATTCGTGGCTAACATACACCGAAAATCGCGAAAATCGTAAATTCTCATCTATGCGAAAAATAGTGATGCTGATCAAATGAAGTGAAAAGGGCGCCGTTACTGCATTCCCGCAGACGCGCACAACTTAATTCTTTGGGCCAACGGGAGACGGTCAATCAATCTCAAGAAATCAAAGGCCTAACATACACCGATAATAGCAAAATCCTAAATTTTCATTTATTAAAAAATAGTGATTCCGATCAAACGAAATGATAGGGCTCTCGCCACTGTGCCTTGTAGGATGCACACAACAAAAATTTGGGGCCGAACGGAGACAGCCAATTAAATTCGTGAAATCGCTGGGCTAACACACACCAAAAATCGCGAAAATCGTGAAATTCTCATTTATGAAGTGATGGGGTGCTCGTTCACCATGGCTTGTAGACTGCGCACGACCAAAATTTAGATCGAACGGAGACGGTAAGTCAAATCTCGAGAAATTCGTAAGCTAACATACACCGAAAAGTTTGAAAGTTAGCAACATAGGCGCACTATGCCGTGTCTACAGAGCTAATACACAACGAAAATCGCGATAATCGTGAATTCTCATTTATGCGAAAAATGGTTATGCTGATCAAATAAAATGATAGGGCGCTCGTCACCAAGCTCGTAGGCTGCGCCGCAGCAAAATTTGGGTCCAAACGGAGACGGTCAATCAAATTCGAGAAATCTGTGGGCTAACATACACCGAAATCAAAAACCGTAAATTCTCATTTATGAGAAAAATAGTTATGCCGATCAAATAAAGTGATAGAGAGCCCGTCACCAGGCCTTGTAGGCTGCAGTGCACAGCCAAAATTTGGGGCCAAACGGAGACGGCCGATCAAATCTCGAGAAATCCGTGGGCGATATACACCAAAATCGCAAAATCGTAAATTCATAATTATGTAAAAAACAGTGATGACTATCAAACTAAATGATAGAAGCGTCACCAGGCCTTATAAGCTGCGCAAAGCCAAAATTTGGGGCCAAACGGAGACGATCAATCAAATATCGAGAAATCAGGCTAACATAATAATCGAAAATCGCGAAAAACGTAAATTCATTTCTGAGAAAATAGTTATGCTGATCAAATAAAAGTGATAGGGAGCTCATCACCAGGCCTTGTGGTGGTCACATAGCTAAAATTTGGGGCCAAATGGAGACGCCATCAAATATCCGTAAATCAGGCAAACATAAATCAAAATCGCTAAAATCGTAAATTCTCATGTATGCGAAAATTAGTGATGCCGAATCAAACGAAATGATAGGCGCTCGTCACTAGACCTTGGTACATGCACAACAAAATTTGAAGCAAATGGAGACGGATAATAAAATCTCGAGAAATCCGGGCTAACATACATACAACGAAAATCGCAAAATCGTAAATTCTCATTTATGAGAAAAATAGTTATGCCGATCAAATAAAGTGATAGGGCACCGGGTCATCAGGCCTTGTAGGTTGCACAGCCAAAATTTTGTCGACAAAACGAAGGACGGCCGATCAAATTTCCGTAGGTGGGCTAACATACACCCAAAATCTCAAAATTGTAAATTTCGCATATGAAAATAGTGATGCCGATCAAACGAAATGATAGGGCGCTCGTCACCAGGACTTGTAGGCTACACAGCCAAAATTTGGGGGCCAAACTAGCTGGCAGTCAATCAAATCTCGAGAAATTCTTGAGCTAACATACGTAAAATTCTGCTAAAGTCGTAAATTCATTGATGAGAAAAATAGTTATGCCGATCAAATAAAGTTATAGGCGCCCATCACTAGGCTTGTAGGCTGCGCAGAGCAAAATTTGGGGCCAAACGGAGACGGTCAATCAAATGTTTCCGGAACGTATAACATAACATCGAAAATCGCGAAATTATAAATTCTCTTTATGCGAAAATAGTGATGCCGATCAAATCAAATGATAGGCGCTCGTCACCAAGCCTTGTAGGATGCGCACAACCAAAATTTTGGCCAAACGGTGACGGTCAATTAAATCTTTAGAAATCTGTGGGCTAACATACACCGAAAATCGCGAAAATCATAAATTCTCGCTATTTGAAAATAGTTAAGGCCGGACAAATTAAGTGATAGGCGTCCGTCATCAGGCCTTGTAGGCTGGTGCAAAACAAAACTTTTTGGGCCAAAAAGGAGACGGTCGATCAAATCTCCAGAAATATCCGGTGTAACGCTTCAAATTTAGGTCATGCGTCAGGTAATTCTTCTCTCTATGAGTCCTAAGATGTATAGAGACCCTTACCATGTTACATCAACACAAACCCAAGACAAACCCTAGATGCATCACAATACCCAAAGAACTATACGTTCTCTCCGGTAGGGTTAGTACTAGCGGAAGTGAATCGAGTCTTTAACTCCTGACAAACTCTTCTCACAACATCTGACCACTAAAATTTAACCTTCTTCTAGGTCAACTTAGACAATGGTACTACAATGGATGAAACTCCCTCCATGAACCTCCTATAGTAGCTAGCTAAACCCAAGAAGCTCCTAATATCACTAGGACTTATTGGTCTAGGAAAATTTTTCACCTCTTCTATCTTTTGAGTGTCTACCACACACCCTCGCTAGACACTACATGACCCAAAAATGCTATCGAGTTCAACCAAAACTGCACGTGCCGAATTTAGCAAACATCTCGATGATCCTAAGAGCCTACAACTCAATCATCAAATGAACGCATGCTCCTTCTCGCAATTGAGAGTATAGGAGAATATCATTTACGAAGAAAATCATGTACATATCCAAATATTGCTGAACACCCTTTCAAATCCATTAAAGCCGTAGGAGCATTCGTTAGTCCAAAAGAAATATCTAAAACTCATAGTGACCTTTATTGAGTTTTGAAAGCTGTCTTCGAAATAGAACACTCTGAGCTGATTATATTCGGATCTAAGGTCTATCTTTCATAAGCACTTAGCACGCTGAAGTTGGTCAAATAGGTCATCAACTCGGGGGGGATACTTTTTCTTGATTGTGACTCATGTTAATTGTAGATAATCAATGCACATCCTAAGGGAACTATCCTTCTTCCAAAAAAAAAAAAAAATAACTTGGAGAACCCCATGGGAGATTTATCATGCCTAATGAAACCCTTATTTAGAGATCTTTCACCTGCTCTTTCAACTCTTTAGCTCGGGCCGGAGCCATTCAATAAGGAGGAATGGATATAATAAGTATATCCAGGAGAAGTTCAATACCAAAGTCCATCTCTCACTCGGGAGGGAATCTTGGGAAATCATCTTAAAAATCCTTCGGATACTCACATACAATACAAACTTCCCGAAGAGTCGTTCTCGAGCGTAGAATCTTTAAATTCTAACTAGATGGTACACAAAACCCTTAGAGGTGATATTCCTAGCCTTGATATAGGAAACGAAAGGACATACATCAGCAGCTAAACTACCCTTCCAGTCTTGGACTGGCTCACCTGCGAATCGAAACTCTACCGCACAGTTCCAAATAATCACCAAGTGATAACATGCATGTAACAAATCTATACCAAAATAACATCAAAATTGGTCATATCTAACTCACTAAATCGGCTAAAGTCACTTTCCGAAGAATTGTGATAGAACAATTTCTGTACACCCATCAAGCTAAAACTGACTCAAGCCGACAAGAATAGAGACTAAAGAAGTACCTGGATACTTCTGTGGACTAAGTCCAAACTAACAACAATAAAAGGAGTCATAAAATATAAGGTAGACCCTTCATCTAACAATGTACATATATCATGATGGAATATACTGCAACATACTAGTGACAACATCACGAGAGACCTGCTACTCCTGACGAGATGATAGTGCATAGGACCTATTCTGGTACCGACTGCCACCGCACTCAGAAGAGGTGCCTCATCAGATTTGGTAAGCCGCTAGAGCAGGTACTCAACTAGTGGCTAGGTGTGACTCCTCAATTATTGTCCTTCCTAGCCAAAGGACAAACCCTACACATATGTCCGGGCTTCCCATACCCGAAGCAAACATCTGAATCAACCAAGAACCCGTCGTCGTTTCCTACCACTTCCCGGCATGCCGGATAAGTTTTCTCTCCTGTCACACTCCTTTGGCCCCTTGAGCCTGGAATCTCAGCTCTGATCTCATCAATCTTTAGACAGAACATTAGCTAACGAAGGAGCTGATTATGATGACCTCTCTGGTAGAGCTGAGGGCGATGCCCACCACTGCACTCCTCCAAAACCACCCATAGCTCCCTGTCCCAGACCTTTCACCCTTCTCTCCTTCTACTTCTACTCGCTCTATTTGTTAGCATATGACCAACCTAGAGATATCTACTATTGATCAAACATGGCTGTCCTGCACGCTTGACCAAGGAATATGCCACTCAATTCAAAAACATCCTCACAAGAGCCCTAGATCGCTTAATCATTTTAGGTATTCTAGACATCCGGGTAAACTCCAAAACATACACCTAGATATTCCTGCTCCCTCGCTTTTTAAGTTGATGTACTCTTCCTCCTTCAACTACCTAGGAAGAACCTGTCTAGAAAAGCAGTGACAAACTCATCCCAACCCACGAAACTGCTCCAACTCCCACTTCCTTCCACTAATGAAACCATATGTGAGCAATCCTTCAATAGATAAGAGGCTAAGTCTCGCACTTCCTCTCTCGCTACCACCATACTTGGGTGATCTTTCGCACCTCCTCATGACCTCATGTGGGTCCTCATCCACCTTCAATCTAAGAAACCTAGGTGGGTTCATCTTGAGAAAGTCTCGCACTCTTGCTATTGCTTCATTTCCTTTATGAGGAATATAGGCCACAACTCCGCTGGTTGAGATGAGAAGTCATGGCCTATTCCAATATCTTAAAATGTCGCCCGAACTCGCATGAGGACTCCGCTTCAGGCAATGGGAATCCGCTGAGCTAGGGCTAGCTGATTCCCATCTCCATTTCCATTGTTATGGCCATTTCTAGTGGCAATTTTCTACCATTAACTTGGTATGGATGCATATTTTTAAACGTGTATAGCACGAGTTAGAGGAATAGAGAGGAACTTTATTGCATGACATAGATCATGAAAGAAGGGTAATTTCCTAAAACTTTTGTAGTCTCTACCTAATAAGTGTCATGCTTCACACCCATAAAAAGACTCTACTTAATGCGGCTTTCATACACCTTAGACACACTTAAACTTTTGCTATGATACTATGTTTGTCATGACCTGCCAGACCCCGGATCAACACACGGACTTAAAACCATGAATAGCTCCAAGCTAACCCATGGTAAGGTTTATAGCATAACTTAAGAGAATAATAGAGCGAAATCAACATAAACCTGAATAAGTTTAAAGACTAAATATTGTAAAGCATATATCGTTTACAACATCACAATGTCAACGACGTAAGTTGAACATAATTAGTTCTATGAATGAAAAATTCATTATTTGACATGCAGACAAGCTCCCAACTAACTCGAAGTGACAACTAAAACATAACAAATTTAAACAAACAGATCTCCTCGGATGATAAGGACTCACCCAAAGCAGGATGGAGCTAAATTGAATTAGTGCGAGCTAGCAATGACAGGCCGTGGGAGGGATCACCTCAACCTATAATGGTATATAGCAAGAAGTATGTGGTCAGTACTTTGAATGTACTGAGTATGTAAGGTAAGTAAAACATGCTTGGTAAAGCATTAGTTGAAATCATGCATATAGATCAAATAGATCATGAGAGTAAAGACTACATGCCAAAGGCCATATCTCGAGACATAATGTAATCATGTTGGTTATCATGACTGAACATAATGACCTAAAATTAAAAATATAAATCATATAACTTGTCATGCTTGAAATGATAAGTAAAAGCTCATAAACTAATCAATTGATCAAATATGCTGTAAAAACAAAAATACTACAAGTCACAACATGAGTAATTGAAATTATGTGGAACAATGAGACTCATCATAACCAACAACCACTTGTATGAGCGCATGATGAGCTACGTCTTGCCTTACATTAAGAGAGACATCCTAAGCATTCCAGGGCAAAGTGGGACGAATAAGGAGGATATCACGGCGTGCCTCAAGCGGGAAGCACTTCAAGACGTGCCAAATATATACCTATGTTGGCATATAGTTTATGAGACTAGGAACTCGAAACCCCTGTCCTACACAGTGCTAGACACTATTCTAAAACATGCATAGTGCTCATATATTGGTATTTAGAATAATAGCTTATATTCAAACACGTGTCTGACTCCAAATCATACCATAAAAGCATTGGGAGTCTTGACTAACTCATCAAAATTATCTTGTTAGCCTTGGGCTAAGTCATAATAAGCATACTTTACTTTCATGGGCTTGCCTAAATTATAAAGTCATACATACTGAAATTGATTTTCATACTTAAAAATCATTAATAAGTTGATAGCTCATAAACATTTATACATACTAGATAACTCATCATGCTTGAAATCATGGATCATAGGCTTGAATTTACATAAAAAAAATAAAAAAAATAAAAAAAATAAAAAAAATATAAAATTTTTTAATTTTTAAGAATTAAATTTCTTAACAAAATTTAATAAGATGTCATAAATTTATACATTAAACTAAGGGATTATACCCTTAAACATAACATAGATAGTTTCATAGAATGGGTTAAAAACCTTAGAAATCAATTCACTTGATTAGAAATTTGGATTCATGAATTAGATGGAAAATTTGGGTATGACTGTAGAAGAAACCCCCCATTCATGGACCTATACCTAGTAAACATTTCCAAGCTTCCTCTCTGAATGTCCAAGAGAATTGAGGAAGAAATTGAGGAGGATTTCTAGTTTAATCTTGGAAGACAACTTCAATTCAATGCATGCATGTGAGCCTCATGAATTTGGCTAGGCTAAACCCTCTTTAAACACACCTTTACAGGGCTCAAATGATATTATTATAGAGTTATGAGCTTGGGAATTTACAATAATTACCCAGAATACTCAGAAAATCCCGGCTGCCTATTACAATGACATTTCCAATGGAGTCGTTGCTGGAATTGGCGACTCATTTGACCATCCGTTGTTTCCTAGGTATTTTTGGTACTCTGCTAATCCTTTGACAATTGGATTTGAACAGATGAGTCATTATTGAAAAAATGATTCTATCACTTCGCTCGGCCTTCACCAAAGGCCTCACCATTATAAATTTCCAACTTCTTCCTACGGGTCCATAAAATGGATCGTTACTTGACACAATGAGTCGTGGTATCCCTCCATTGTCTCTAAACAACTTTGACGCTAACAACTCACTCAACACTTCTTAGAATGACCCATTGGATGCATTATTCATTGTTGGTCCGTTGTTTCTTTGAGGGGGATTGGATCAAGGCTTACAATGAAAGCATACCACGAGTCGTCCTGCAACAACGACTCGTTCCTTAAGTCATTTTGTGACCCTTGTGAAATTTTTCCTATTTTTTCTTATTCAACCCATGATTTTGATCTTAGGGACTTTTTAAGGTGTTATAAGCTAGCGGACGCTGCCAAGAGAGGTTCTATGCACTCATCCCGTCAGGAGCAGGAGTGCCTACCCAATGTGGTTACTAGTATGTTATGGGGTTTTCTATCTGGATGTTTATGAATTGTTAGACCCAGGGGCCACAATATCCTTCATGAATCCTTATGTTGCTATTAAATTTTGTGTTAGTCCTAAAAGCTTGTCAACTCCTTCTTAGTCTCTACTCCTATCTGTGAGTTAGTTTTAGCTCATAGGTATAAAGAAACTACACCGTCACGATTCTTCAAAAAGTTTCCTCAGTCAGACTTAGTGGATTTAGATATGAGCGATTTTGATGTCATCTTTGGTATGGATGGTTACATGCTTGTTATGCTTTTGTCAATTGTAGAACCTATATAGTAGAGTTTAATTTCTAGGTGAACCAGTCCTAGAGTTGGAGGGTAATTCAACTATGCTTATAGGTCACTTTATTTCCTATCTCAAGACCAGAAAATTGATCTCGAAGGTGTTTTTACCACTTAGCTCGGGTTAAGGATTCTACAAACCAAGACCACGACTTTCGCCTCCCCATGGCACGTGAGTATCCCGAGGTGTTCCCTGAGATGATCTACTAGAAGTCCCTCGCGAGCAAGAGATTGACTTTGGCATTGAACTTCTCCCCGATACATAGACCATATCTCATTCCTCTTTACAGAAAGCGCCCAAGCCGAGCTAAAGGAGTTGAAAGATCTCGTAAAAAAGAATTTCTTCTCAGACCTAAAAGTCCCTTTGTGGGTGCTCCACCTCTTTTTTTAGAAAAAGGATGTCTCTTAGGATGTGTAATGATTATCGACATTTGGAATAAGGCTACAATCAAGAAGAACTATCCCCTACTCAACATTGATGAATTGTTCGACAAGCTTCAGGGTGCTAGGTGCTTTTAAAAGATAGACCTCGCATCGGGCTATCATCAACTTAGAGTTAGATAGAGTGACATTAGGAAGACAACTTTCATGGCTCATTATGGTAACTATGTATTTATAGTTATGTCTTTTGGACTGATGAATGACCCCGCAACTTTCATGTACTTGATTAACATTGTCTAACAGTATTTGGATATGTTCACCATTAATCATCATAGATGATATCCACATATACATCGAAGTGAGGAGGATCATGCTTCTCATTCGAGATTATCTTTAAAACCTCAAGGATCGTTAGCTCTTTACCAAATTCAGCAAGTATGAGTTTTGGCTGAATTCAGTAGCATTCATGGTCATGTTTGTCTAGTGACGGTGTATACAGACTCTCAAAAGATAGAGGTGGTGAACAACTAGCCTAGACCTAACAATGTCACTGATATTAAGAGTTTTTGGGTTTAGTTAGTTACTATAGAAGATTCATAGAGAGATTTTTTATCCATTGCAACATCTTTGACTAAGGGACGAAAATGGTCAAATTTCAGTGGTCGGATGCCTATAAGAAGAGTTTTTAGTTAAATACTCGACTTCAACAGCCTCGCATTGACCCTACCGTATGGCAATGTATGGTTTCATTGTATATTGCAGATGCCTCAAGAATATGCCTGTGTGGCTCGAGACAGCTTAAGACACACGAGAGAAATTATCCGATGCATGACTTAGAGTTGGTAGTGGTGGTGTTTTCCTTGAAGATTTGGAGATAGTACTTATATGGCATGGCCTATGTATGCAAGCGTACGTGGTTGTCAAGTAATATAGGAAAATCAAATCCTGATTATCGATACCCTCAAAGATCTGTCGACACTCCTAAAGGTTAACACTTTATTTTACTATTCTAATAAATAAAATAAAATGGGCAATGGTTCAGAGATTATATTACAAAACTTGAAATGTAAATTAACTAATAAATTGGATTCTCTTTCACAAATGTTGTAATTTAAATGATGATAGAATGTAGGTATTGGCACTTTCGCTTCAGGATGAGTTTTAAGATTTGAATACGCTAGACTAATTTTTCCTATGGATGGTAGTTTCAAGTTACTATCCCATTCTTTTACATTCTCCCAAACATCCAAGAACTATCCCATGAACCCTAATGCCTATATCCATATGGTCGCGGGAGACGTATGAGATGACGGTTGTGGCTACTTGTATTCAATCGAACAGAATGAAGGGCATATACCTATCATCAACAATGAAATCTATTGTGAACTCATTGGACAAGAGTCATTGAACCTTTTCTACACTTATTTCTTTTAACCCTTTTGTCTTCTCCCGAGTTCAACCAAAAGCTAACATATTATATTCGCAAGGTGATCACTCTAACGAATAAGAAAGTATAAAAAACCTTTAATGAAGAATTAAGAACTAACATAAACTATAAAGCCCTTAACTATGTATCCAACGATAGGATTATGTCACACCCAAAGTGTAGTCCTGGATGTCGACTGGCACTTATTGTTTTCTGTTGAGAGTAAGACAGAGAAAGGGTTCTCTTTGATCATGAATGGTGGAAAATTATTTCCTGAAGAATATATTATGTCACTCATGGCACACTAACAATAAATCATCTATTGGAAGGTCTTCTGGCACATGCATACTACCTCAACCTCGAAAAATAAAAGACCTAATAAAACTATGACACTCCCTGATGTAGGAGGCCTTACCAAAGGTTGAATTTAGATGAAGTCCTAGCGAAGCGTTCCGCTATTGATCCTATCTACCTAAGTCTACATAATAATATGATACAAAGATAAAATAAAGTAAATATGTAGAATGTACGATATGTAAATAGATAAATAAAACAACTTTAGCAAGAGTATCTCAATTGAAGGGCATAATTGGAAGCAATAACTTGACATTAATGAACATAACTGAATCCAAAGAAAACTAATCTATGTATGATGCATAGGATATAATATAATAAATGATCAATTTTAGATAGAGTTTATGTAATGAATGCATAAAATCATCTTTGCCAATACATATGCCAGTAATGTATATCATAGTAGGCTGGGAGCTTTCATAACTAACACCATTATGAATGAGTGCAGCATGATGTCTAACTATCCCGCTCAAGTTAGCAAAGCCTTCCAAAGCCTTGCCAGATATGTGATAATCAGCCAATCTTGGATCCATAACAATCAAAGTCTCACAGGGACAATCTTTGAGGAGTCACCGAAATCAAAAGCATGATCCTATCCTACATTAGCTATGTCGTTATGGGGTTCAGCTGATTGTCCGAAACCTTTACCTAACTCCATGCAAATACTCCTCCAAAAAACATCTTGCTCATGTCCTTAAGACTTTTAAAAAACATAAGAACATCCTTATAAAGCAATTTAGCTATACATATAATGAATGTTCAAAATCACTATTGGAGCCGTCAAGCCAAAATCATCTTTAAATTTGCTTACAAGCCTCTCGCTCAAAACATCATTTAAATTATTCTTTAAAAACCTTAATGAAGAGCCTTTCATTCAAAATATCATAAAAATTTCTTTATAGCTTTGGGTCAAAAACATCTCATTAAATTTTGGGAGCTTCTAGGCTCCAATATCTTATAAGTTTCAAAAATAAGACTTTTACTTAAACTTTTGCAAATAATGCAAAAATCATACCTTTATTTTCAAAACCTCTTTATACGTACCCTCTTGAAAATATGCTCAATTTTTATGAAAATAATTCATTTACTTCAAAACACATGCTTTCAAAATCTTTCTTCTTAAAATCATATTTTCATGCAATTGGATTCATTGGATAAGGGACATCAACCAACACATCAATCGACAATTAACATTCAAGAAAGAATTATCTACAGTAACAAATTAATAAAAAAGAATTATAATCAACAATCAAGGATATTAATAATCAACTCAATGTGAAGAATTCAATAAAGGCAATTCAACCTATCTAATCGGGTTAGAAGATCATGAATGAAATTTTAAACCCTAGCTTTAAACTCAATAATCTCAATAATGAATTTAGGACATGTGGAATATTAGAACAATGATTTGGTACATGAAAGAAATAGACCCATAGATAGGTCATAGAGAATTTCACAAGAATTGGGATAAACCCCATAATATCATGAATCTTGAATCTAGAATCGAAATCCATGGAATGGAGAAGAATTGAGCATGAGTGAAAGGAATTCTCATTCATAGCCTCACATAACTATGTAAATCTAATTTACAATCCCTCTTGAAAATCCAAAGGAAATTGAAGATAAATTTTGAAGTTCTTCAAGCTTAATCCCCAAGGAAGAGCTCTAATTTGCATGCATGCAATGGTAAGGCTGTAATAGGTTTAACACTCTTAAAACCCCGCGCTAACCGAGCTTAAAATTACATAGTTTAGACCATAGAGCTTAGGAATTATGAAAATACCCTAATGAAAAGTCTGGAATTTGCATTGCCAGTGACAACGAATGATACCATGGGTCGCCCCTTGATACCGACTCGTGGTATCCATCTCGTTACATCTTCTATCATTTCTTCACTTCTCAAACCTGATACCACATCTTGACGGGAAAAGTTGCTACTCCAAACAACGATCCATTGTATACTCCCGTTACTGCCTCTGATGAACCTGCACCGGACTTCCCAGGAGTCACACCACGACTCCGTGACTGATCCAATGAGTCGTGAGTTCCATCCGTTACCTTGACCGCGATTTTTCCCCGATCCTTCCAACTAAGTATGTACCACAACTCGTTGTTCCTCGCTACAACGAGTTGTACTACAACTCGTGCCATCCATCCTTGGTACCCAGTGATAACCAACAACCGCAATCTATGACTCACATATTCCTATGGGTTGTACCATGGACCCATTACCTCTAAGTCTACTTCCATAGAGCCTGACCATGAGTGTCTCCCACGGGTCGTTAGACCCTCCAACGACTCGTACCACCAGTCATTTTGAGTAAAATCTCGTACTTTTTCTATTTTTTTCATTTCAAATCCCGAGTCTAGTCTTCGGCACTTCCCGGGTATTACACTATATCTCCCTTAGAACGTTCATCCTCGAATTTGAATGAACATATCGGTGCTGGGGAAAATAACTGAGCTATCTCTGACTAGCGATTTTTCCGATCCTTCCCACGAGCACGTACTACGACTCAAGAAATTCCTCACAACGAGTTGTACTACAACTCATACCATCCATCCTTGGTACCCCGTACAAACAATAACCGTAATCTATGACTCGTTACATATTCCTATGGGTTGTACCACATCTGTTACCTCTGAGTCTACTTCCGCATAGCCTGGCAATGAGTGTCTCCCACGGGTCATTAGACCCTCCAACGACTCGTACCACCTCGCCTCGATTCCGAGTAAAATCTCGTATTTTCTATTTCTTTTCATTTCAAATCCCGAGTCTAGACTTAGGCACTTCCCGAGTATTACAAGATCTCCCTTGGCAACATTCATCCTCGATTGTGGGTTAAAAATACTGCAAAAGATGGGGAAAATAATGGGCATAACCCCACATACTTAACATCTAACACCGAAAAACCGACCTGAGTGACTGACTCCGTACTAAAATACATAACTAAACTGAATTCATAAATCAAACATACATGCATTGGACATAATAGGAAACTGGAACACAGAAATAAAACATGAAATTGTAGGGAATGCAAAGGAGGAAACTGGATAGAAACCGATACCTCAAGCTGGAACCGAATTGAAGGGAATATATGCGGGTATTTAGTGTCACGACCTCGAGAGTACACCTAAATCGTGAACACAGACAAGGAGCCCCGAGGGACCCTAAGTCAAATCCCATGGCATGAGGCATGTAACTAAACCATTCACATAAGGCGGAAGAATTAGCTTAATGATCATGAACTGAAGGAAAACCAGGCATGAATGTAAGAAACAACAATACATGATCCAAACATCAACGCTGAATACTACAAATAGGTCTAAAAGCCTCTAATCATTATAGACAATGTGTTGATGGGACAAGAACCCAAATTAACCCCAGCATTTGGAAACTAAAAGACAGGAAAAAACTCCCAAACATGAAGCCCCCACCAATGACGACTCACCACCGAGAACCGAGAGCGTAACTAAGACTAAGCTAAGAGCGATGTCAACTCGCGAACCGGGATCTTTGTATCTTAAAATGATATACCATAGAGAATCATGTCAAGATTTCTGGAATACCGAGTATGCGAGGTAAGTGCAAGACAATACTTAAAACACAAAAGTTATGGGAGTGGGGACATCATGATCATAAAGACTGAAATTATAAGTATATCATAAGGCTAAAGATTTCCAAAATATTTGTAAACTTGTCATAGTCATAACACGAGAGAAAAATATTTCATAAAACATAACTTGAGCCAAAAGAACATAATCAAACATGCATTAAAACAATGAGGAACACTGAGATTTCTTATAACTGATATAACCCATAAGAGAACACATGAAGCTCCGACCTCGTAAGCCTAGCCGGGAGGTCGTCATACCATGCCAAGGGCGTGAACCATGAAAGGTGTGATATCACTCGTGAAGGCCCCGTAGAGCAAAAAAGGATAGTCACTAAGGAGGTCCCAAACATAACTTACGGTGGCACGTAGTTTTGAGATTCGGCGTAACCTCAGGCTCGGAACCTACTCGGTATTAAGTACTACTCCCAAAACATGCAACGTGCTCATAGAAATTTATACATGACATGCATGGCTAGTTAAATCATGATAATCATAACATGCTTGAGAATTCATAATACTAGCCATGGAATTAGGCCCGTGGATCGCCAAAATCATCGCTCAAAATCATACTCTACATGAGGGCATTGCCCATAATTTCAAATCCATACTTGAAATGCTTGATTTATAGGAAACATGATCATAATAACACAGGTAATTGAAAACATGCTTAAAGTTCAAAAGTTCATATCATGCTTGAGAAATAACCATAACTAAGGAATTTCACTAAAATCCTCATGATTTAGGCACATATGCTTTGAGATATTAAATCACCCAATATTGAATAAAACAAGTTACAACAGCCCAATAATTCGAAACCCATGATTTTGGACATGCTACAACACGCTCAAATCGAGTTTTGAGGAAACATGCATTTGGGTTATGACCCATCAAGAATCGGTAACTTAAACATAGAATCGTGAGAAATTGGTATGGGTAGGGACTAAACCACCCATTCAAAACCCCACATACCGGAACTCCTTCTTGATTCTTAACTCCTTGAAAAGCCATAGTGAAATCTGGAGAATTTCAAGAAGACGCTTGAATCCCTTTCCTTCCTCTCTACTCTTACATGTATCAAATGAGGTTTATCATGAATGATATCCTTAAAAGACCCCCCGTCTCATCTCAAATGATGTAGTGTTTAGGTCTTAGGAGCTAAGAAATTACAAGAATGCCCTTACTAATTTGGAGGAAATAACTGTCGGGTGACGCTAACGGGTGACCTAACGACTCGTTAGGACGAGCAATGACACCGCCGCGAGCCCGGCCAAGTACACTGATGCCGTGTCGTTCGGGCTCGTAATGTGACTTCAACGACTCGTCACCGCAACTATGAATCGTGGTCACCTCTCATCCAGTACACTACCTCTTCCTCACTAAAATTCCACGGGCTTGCTCACGACCCACCTCACGAGTCGTTGGGACTGTCCACGACTCGTGGGGTACCATCCGCTAGGGTGCACTAGTCGACCTTCCAGGTAACTTAACCTCACCCCATAGGAGACCTAACGATTCGTGCCCTGACCACGAAGCCGTTCCCACGCCCGTGGGGACTCAGCCTCAGCCCATACTAGCCTCCCCACGAGCCACCTCGACGACTCGTGGGGTCTCCCAGCGAGTCGCCTAGTGACTCGTCCCGCACCGCTGCAACATTTTCCCAAACTTTCCCGTATGACTCCCGGGTGTGATCCGTGGCTTCTTTGCTATAACAATATCTCCCCGGGAAACATTTGTCCTCGAATGTTAGATACATGGAAAAAACCTGTAAAACAAGTAATCACCATATACAAATACTAATCATTTAAGCGAAACTGACGGAACGACTACCCCGAAAAGAACTATATAGCGGAACCGAATTTATACATCACATACATATATCATATCATTAAATAAACTTGCACTCATGAACGAAACATGAAAAACTGAATAGAGGTTTAGGGCAAAAACTAATACCCAAACTGAACCGAGCCGCTAGAGAACAAATAGGCATTTAGCTATCATGTCCGGCTTCGGCTTCCCACGTATCTCTCAACGTGCTGATTTCTCCATAACACCTGCACAGCTACTTCCTGTCTCAGCTCTCCGAACCCGACAATCCAAGATTGCAAATGCAGAATTCCTCATAACTGGGAGGCTATCCTTCACACCCACTTTCCACCGGAACAACTAATGTCGAGATCTCCCAAGCACTTTTTCGAGCAATACATGAAATACGGGATGAACTGATGCTAACTCCTGAAGGTAACCGCAACTCGTAGGCTACTTTACCTACTTGTCTAACAATCCAAGAGGACCAATATAGCAAGGGATGAGTTTTCCTTTCCTTCCTAATCTCATTACCTCCTTCAGCGGGAGATACCTTCAAAACACCCAATCATCAATCTTGAATTCAAGCTCTTCTCCTCACATTCGCATAAGACTTTTGGAGACTCTCGTTATTTTTATCCTTTCTCTTATCAACCGAACTTTCCATAGCCTCGTGGACTCGAATTTGGAACCACTAACGAAGGCCTCACCGACTTTAAGCCACCCAATGGGCAATCTACACCTTCGCCCGTAAAGAGCCTCGAATGGTGCCATTTGGATGCTAGAGTGATAGCTGTTGTTGTAGGCAAACTCTAAAGAATACTCCTAGACTATCATATCATTCTTCTTCAAATTTACAAACTCGCTATTTTGATTTCCGTCATTTCTTAGGGAAAGAACCGATCCAAAAATGCGAAAACGGTACTATCCCAACCAATGGGGCTCGCTCCAACTGTCCTACTATCCTTCAATTGCCTGAATAGATGTACACAACCCCTTTCAACTAATATAAGGCTAGTTCTGCGCACTCCCTCCCCATGACACCCCCATGATCTAGGTGATCTTCGTAACCTTATCGATAAACTCATGCGGATCCTTTGCGCACCTTTGATCTAAGAAACCTGGTTTCCATCCTTAGAAAATTTTGACTCTCGCCATTGCTGCATTCCCATTCTGAGGGACATGCGCTACTGCCTGTTGATTTACGGTAGTCAAACTCGAGCTAACATCCGAAGGGAAGCCCTAAGCTCGCATGGACCACTTGCCTGCACATGATCCTCAGGCTGGTGGGGCCCGTTGGTGCCCATCCCCTTACCATTCCTCATGGCCATTTGTGTTTCCATTTCTTCTTCCGTTAACTCAGTGAGGAGGCATGATTTTGCACATGTGTATAACATGAGTTAGAAGGATAGAGAGATATTTCATCACACTCCATAGATCATGAAAGAAGGAATACTTCTAGATGTTTCGTAGCCTCTTCGTCATAAGTGTGGCGCGTTTCACACCCATGAAAAAGACTCTACTCAACGCGGCTTTCAGAAACCATAGGACACTTCAAAACCTAAGGCTCAAATACAAAGTTTTTCACGACCCGAACCTAGGCTCCAATTGAGACATGGGATAAAGAACACTGAAAGGCTCCAAATCGATCCATGGCATAAACATGATCTAAACTCAATATAATAATGCAGAAGTATAACATACATAATAGTGGAAGTCTGAAATATAATAACATCCGAACATCTTAATACATAACACAATTCTAAAGTTGAATACATTGAAACCGATAAGCTTCTACATAATGATGAGTTGAGGGGACAAGACCCAAGTAACTCACTGAAGATAGGAGCTAAAATACTGAACATAAGCTGATGTGTCCTCGGAGGATGACAACTCACCGACTGGGCCGAGGGATACAAACTCGCGATAAGGCTATCGACGAGACTAAACCTGAATGTCCGAGCCTATATCATGAAATGATACAACAATAGAGATCAATACTTGGAATGTATTGAGTATGCAAGGTAAGAAAAAACAGATAGTTAAAAATACATAAGAGTTCATAAGTGTAGGACAACATGATCATAAAGTAAATATCATAAAGTGAACATATGGACTAAATCAGCCAAACCAATCGTAAAACGAATCATAATCATAATCATAAGAGAAAAAAACTTTATAAAACATAACTTGAGCAAAAGTAGCATAAACATAACCATGCATAATTCATGAGGAACAATGGGAGGACTCGTCTTAACCGACACCATCATGGTAGTGCCTTACATGATGCCCTATTATTTCACCTAATGGTCGTGACCGCCCTCGCCATGCCAGTGGGGACGTGCGTGGTGATATCCCATGGATCTCAATAATATATATATATATATATATATGTAGCTACAATGATACATAGTTCTGAGACCACGAGATTTACCTAAACGGCGGTCTACTCAGTGGTAGACACTACTCCAAAAATCATGCACGTGAGGGTCACACAGCAACCGTAAAATCATTCATGAAATTCACGGTCAAATAAATAATAACATGATGGATCCCACTTGAAATATGATGTAGCCATGAATAAGGGCCTGCGAGTTGGCCAAGCGTCATATATCCATAAATCATGAAAATCATGCATACTTGTAAAACGTTTATATACTTGATATTCATAAATCCATGATGAGTACTTGAGAGAAATTAATCATAAATCATAAATCATAATTTAGGCTTAAGAAGATCAAGATAATAATGGAATCATAACTTGACGTTTCATGAAGCATACATAATTGGACATAATTTAATTAAAATTTAAAACTATAAATTAATAATCAAAA
Organism: Datura stramonium; assembly: GCA_018107945.1. Classification (NCBI taxonomy): domain Eukaryota; kingdom Viridiplantae; phylum Streptophyta; class Magnoliopsida; order Solanales; family Solanaceae; genus Datura; species Datura stramonium. The sequence goes on from JACEIK010002533.1 coordinate 31,602, forward strand.
TAGATACAAAATATTCGCATAGATCATAGAACATGATGTGATACACGAAAGGAATTTACCCATAGATAGATCATAGAGAATTTCACAAGAATTGGGATAAACACTGTAACATCATAAAAATTGAATCTAGAATTGTAATTCATGGAATTGAGAAGAATTTATACGAGAGTGAAAGAAACTCTTATTCATAGCCTTAAATACCTGGATAAGTTTTCTTTACACTCCCTCTTGAAAGCCCAAAGGAAATTGAAGAGAAATTGGGAAATTCTTCAAGCTTGATCTCCATGAAGAGCTCTAATTTTCATGTATGGAATGGTAAGGGCCTTTAGAATAGGTTTAACACTCTAAAACCTTCTAACCCGAGCGAAACGATGTAGTTTAGGACCTTAGAGCTTAGGAATTATGAAAATAATTCTTAATGAAAAGTCTAGAATTGCATCAAGCTGACAACGAGTGATACCACGGGTTGTCCCTTGATACAATGACCCGTGGTATCCATACGTTACTTCCTAATATTTCTTAACTTCTCATATCCTGATACAACGACTCGACAGGACGATTCATTACTCCAAACAACGATCCATTGTATCCTCTCACACGCCATGATGAACTGCATCTGGACTTCTCACGAGTCACACCACTACTCGTACCTTCATCCAATGAGTGTGGGTTCCATCCGTTACCTCAACTGGGATTTTTCCCCATAGGGAAATTATACCGCGACTCACTGTTTCTCACAATGAGTTTTACTATGAATCGCACTATCCATTCTTGGTACCCCGGTGACAACCAATGACCCCAACCTACGAATTGTTATGTCTTCCTACAGGTCGTCACATGCTTTACCTCCGAGTCTACTTCTGCAGAGCCTGACCACGAAGTTCCCCACGGTCGTTAGACCCTCCAATGACTCATACAACGAGTTGTTCCGAAAGTAAAATCTCAGATTTTTCTACTGATTTTCATTTCAAATCCCGAGTCTAGTCTTAGAAACTTCCAGGGTATTACAGTTTTTCCAGTTCTGAGTGGAGTGTCGATTTTCACTTGATTTCATCCTTTTACTCCCACTTCTTGGTCTTTCTTTCAAATCAGATACCTACACATAAAAAAAGGAAAATGGCATAAAATTCATCTAAAATGACTTGAAAACTAAGCTAAAGCTCATGCTTAAGCCTAATGAGTTTTAAAATTATCAACTCATCAAACCCCCAAACTTGAACCATTTCTTGTCCTCACATAAGGAATTTATTAGTTGAGAAACATATTACCTCCACAAGAGTTTATACATTAATGAAAACATTGTGACAACCCAAAATTCTCAACAACTCACAGGCAAAGAGAGAAGCAAATTCCCTAAAAATATGCGAAAAAGTTCCAAAAGGCCACCACAATTCAAAGGCATGATTCACAAATGATTTCATTTTGCAAGAAAAGGGCATAGCTTATACAATGAAATACACATAGCAACTAAATTCATAATCATTGCATATTCAAAGTTTGCCTTAGAGCTCGCAATAACTCATGCCTCAATCACACCTTTACATTAATGCGCGTGTCCTCAAAGGAATGATGACATTCACCAAAGAGAATCTATTCTCTTTATAATGAATTAATGCACACACAAGGGATTATTGAAAAAGATTATAACACTCACTCTCCCAAAAGAAATATTCATGCACACAACTTCGACCCATAGGCTTCTCTTCATGTAATTCATCACTAATGTAGAGCAACTGCACTCAAAATTAATAAGGAAATGCAGGTCATGATGAAGGCTAGGGGTAATGGTCAAACAATTATTTGGATCAAGTGACTAGATCCTCTCTAATGCATTTATGTGAACACTTTAATGCTTCCTATCTATCTTTTTATATTGCTCCAACTTATTCCTCCTTCTGGAACCCTTTCCCTCTTTTACTGTTCAAAGACCTTCCTTTTAGCTTCTTTGGCTATCACATTAAGCCTTATCTAATCGTAAGAGGTAATGTCATTTCACTTTTCTTTTCTCTTTGGTACCTTAAGGTTCCTCATCTCATGATTTTGTTCCTTTTTCACAATTTGGTGCTACTCTCAGATTTAGGTGTCTTATATATCCCCTTTTCTTGAAAACTCCCAAACATAAGCTCTTTTACCTCTTACTCACTGATTTCCTTTTCTCTCCCTGTGCCTTGGGTTTTCAGGCCCCTATTTTTCTCATTCGCTCACCACTAGCAACTAGGGAGGATAGGTGCCAAGAAGAGGGGATAAAAAAGGGACATTGACTTGTAAATGGGTTTTCAAGATAAACAATCTAAAAGGCTCAACATTGTTTAGCAATATAAGACATTTTCGGAGGTCATTTTGGGTAGAGTAACTAGTTAAATGACAACCCAAAATCATGTTCTAAGTGTAGATACATCAAGGATTTCTCCTTGAGTGACACTTACGGAATGTTCTAGACAAGACTCTAGGCATGAGATTCACAAAGATCCTTACCACACAAGGCATGTCATGACCCGAACGTAGGCTCGGATCATAACATGGGACAAGGAGACCGGAGAGACTCCAAGTCGACACATGGCATGAACATTCATCTAACTTCATAACACTTAAAGTGGAATACTTAACATATGATATAGAGGAACATAAACATAACATAACATAGCATGATAAGCGGAACATACTAGAATTACATATGAGCTAAGTAACACAATAGTCTGAAAGCCTCTATCATACAAAATGGGTTGATGGGACAACATCCGCACCAACCCGACAAAACCGAAACAAAAGAAATATCACCGTTTGAACATATAGCCCTCGGAACATGAGGAATCACCAAAAGGGCTTATAGCTAACTCTGAAAGGGATTGACGGGATGAGCCTGAGATCCTGTCCTGTATCATGAAAGAATACAACATTGGAAGTGTGGTCGGTACATGGAATGTACCGAGTATGCAGTGGTAAGTAAAATGGACATTTAAAATACATAATCTCATAAATGATCATAAAGAGTAGGACAACATGCTCATTTCATAACAGTATACGATAAATATAAGTGCTCAAGGTTTTGAAAACATTCGTAATTCAGTAGTACAATAATCATAAGAGAAAGCTTTATTGAACATGACTTAAGCCAATATACATAATCATAAACATGCATAAATCACGAGGAATAGTGGGAGATTCTCATAACCGACATACCTCATATGAGCGCACATTGGAGCCCGACCTGTAACCCTCGTCGGGACGGCGTTCGTACCTTGCCAAGGGTAGAACCATGAAAGGAGTGATATCACCATGAAAAATAGACCCATTAAGGCAAGGGACCAGTCATAAGGGAGGTCCAATCATGTCCTACAAGCAGGCCGTAGTTCTCGAGATCTGTGGCAGAACCTAGGCCCCGAACCTACTCAATAAATACTACTCTCAAAACATATGTAGTGCTCATAGTATATTATACATGAGATTCATGTGGCTAGCAAATCAAGGAACCAAACATGCTTGTACCCAAAAATTAGCCATGAGGGTAAGGCCCTGAGTTTGGCCAAAAATACAATTAGTAAATCATGGATTCATGTGCATTGTAGATCATACATAAATGTTGAAAATCATCAAATAATAATTATCTTTACATTTTTTAAAAAAAATAAAATATTTTTAAATCATAAATCATGATGGGTTTATGAATATAAATACCAAATATAGGTCATAACTCGATTATCATAGAACATGCAGAATACGCTTTATTTAGTAGAATGGAATCAACAATTTTATAATCAAAATGCTTGTAGAATCTTTGATCATATTTTAGAAAATATAATATAAATTACAAAACAAAATAACCCATTAATAGATCATTAGAATCCCACAAGATTTAAGTTAAAACCCCATAAGATTTTTTGATCAAATTAACAGGAAGATTGGGTATGGGTGTGCAAATGAAAACACCCACTCATAACCCTACACACCCGGTAAGATCAATTTCTCACCACTCTTTGAAAGCCCAAAGGGAAATTGATGAAGAACACCTTGAAGACTATCTTGATCACTTCTAAACTTTTTGAACTTTTCATACATGAGAATGAATAGGCTAGGAGGGCTTAACCTATCTTATTACAATTTCAAAAATAAATTTAAAACAACATAGTTTAGACGAGATCATAGTGGAATAACGAAAATACCCTTAATCAAAAACCCTAAAAATCTACATTAGGTGAATCCAATGGGCGCACCAACGAGTCATTGGAGGAGTGTCACACTCATGGTACCCATCTCGTCATCCGTGACTGCAAAATCCCCGATATTAGATCCAACTCACGACTCTACAAGACGAGTCATCCTTTCATCCAACGGGTCGTTGATTTGATCGTGGCTTCCCCGCAGATCATACTTCTCCTCACTCACGACTCGTTACTCATCAAATGAGTCGTGGTTTCCTTCCATTAGGTACATTGGAAAATATTGACATTCCATACAATGACTTCTGACCATGACTGCTATATCTCATGACGATTGTCGGATGACCAAGTTACATCCCCCTAATGTCAAGTCCAAAAGATCTATCATGGTTGCAAACGATAACTCATTTTTCCAAACAATGAGTCATTACATCACTCGTTGTTTCCACTGTCACCAGATCTACACTTCCCACGACTATTTCCAACGGGTCGCTGGTTGGACCAATGATCCATTGGGTCGTCCGCCCCGCAACATTTTTCCCGCCAGCCAACTTCCATTTTTCTAACCTATCTAAATCTCATGAACTTTGAGGTATTAAAGTCTTCCCCTGGTAACATTCTTCCTGAATGTTGGAAACAAGCAGAAAACAGAGACATGCAATCATTACACTAAAATACTAATCATTCAAATCGAAAACCGATTGAATGACTATCTCCGATCTTGCACATAGTCAATCCGATTTACGATTCACATACACATCCATATACAAGCAAAGAAACTTGAACACATGAAATGAACATGAAAACTAATTAGAAATTTAGGGTAAACTGATACTCCAAGTTGGAACTGAGGCGGCAGAAATAAATGTGGGTATCTAGCCATCATATCCGCTTCTGGTTCCCATGTGGCTCCTTCAACATGTTGATTCCTCCATAACGCTTTAACTTAAGATACTTCCTTGTTCCTTAGCCTGAACATACTCAATTCAATATTTTCACCAAAACCTCATAGCTAAAGCCGTCCCTTCCACCAACACCGTCCACGGACAACTAGAGCTACCTAAACACTTCTTCAAAAAGCGACATGAAACACCGGATGCACGTAAGATAACCTGAGGGCAACTCCAATTCATACGCCACCTTAAACTGTTATCACAATCCGGTAGGGGCCAACATAGCAGGGACTAAGTTTCCCTTTATTTCTAAAGCGCATCACTCCCTTCATGGGAGACACCCTTAGAAATACCCAAATACGACTTCAAATTCTAATTCTCTTCCTCACGTCCGCATAAGGACTTTTGGAGACTCTGGGATGTTTTCAACCTGTCTCTTATCAAATAAACCATCTCCATTGCCTCATAAATCACCCGCCCTATCATTTCGACTCACCAACCTCAAACCATCCAATAGGCGATCTACATCTCCGCCGTAGAGAGCCTCGTACGGCGCCATCTAAATACTAAAGTGATAGCTGTTATTGTAGGAAAATCTATCAGGGGCAAACGATAATCCCAACTACCCTTGAAGTCAATCACGGCGCCCTCAACATGTACTTCAAGAGTCTGGATTGTTTTTTTTTTTTAACATTTGAGGATGAATGTTATGCTGAGTTTAAGTTGCGTACCAAGCCCTTTTTTGAAATGACTCTAAAACTGATAGGTAAATTGAGTACTGATCTGAAATAATGGATAAGGGAACTCCATGACCGAACTAAATCCTGGATATAGTTTGGCATAATCCTCCGAGTCCATGGTTTTAACCAAGAGAAAATGACACCTTAGTCAACCTCGTCTACTACAACCCAAATGGAATCATATTGTCGATGAGTACAAGGTAATCCTAATATGAAATCCATGTTAATCTCTTACACTTCTATGTGGGAATGTCGATATCCTGAAGTACGCCTCCCGTACTTGATGTTCAAACTTTACTTGCCGACAAGCAGTGGGACACTTGGCTACGACCCCGCAATATCCTTTTTCATGCTATTCTACCAATAGATTTCCCATAAATCATGATACATCTTTGTGGCACCCGGATGGATAGAATACCTGGATCCATGAGCCTCATGCAACATCCGTCTCCTCAAATCAACGACATCCGAAACACATAGGTGACCCTGGCACAGCACACCATCTCCTCCTCAGGAGAAGACCTCCACCTTTCCGAATTTGAACGGCTTCCCTTATCTTTCCCAAAATTGGGTCCTCATCTTTCTAGCTTTCACATCACTCACCAAGGACGACTCTTATCCATTCCGACAACACCACCACCATCTGTCGAGTCAACCAACCTCACTCCCAACCTAGCGGCGATTACACATCTATCACCACTTCTTTCCCTCACATCCACATGGGACACACTCTCCATAGAGAGTCTGTTAAGTGCGCTCCACTACTACATTAGCCTTACCCTGATGGTAAAGGACACTCATTTCATAGTCCTTGAGTAGTTCCAACCACCTCTTTTGTAGAAGATTAAGATCCTTTTGAGTGAACACATATTGTAAGCTCTATGGTCCATAAACACATCCATGTGGACCCCATACAAATAATGTCGCAATATCTGCCAATGCGAACACCTCCCGCAACCAATTCAAAATCATGGGTCAGGTAATTCTTTCATGGACTTTCAATTGTCTAGAGGCATATGATATCACTTTCCCACGTTGCATCGATACACACCCGAGTCCAATTCTTGAAGCATCACAAGACACCATGAAACAATCAGCATCTCTCCGTGGAGAGCACTCGGTGTTGAAGCAAGTTGAGTCTTCAACTCTGGAAGAAGTTCTCACAAGCTCCTCTCCGGATCATTGAAATTTCACTTTTTCTGGGTCAATTTGGTCAAAAGGTGCCACAATGGATGAGAAACCTTCAATAGATCTCCGATAGTAGCCAGTTAAACCTAACAAACTCCGAATATCAAAAGGGATTAACCGGTCTAGGCCAATTCTTCATCGCCTCTATTTTATGAGATTCCACCTTTATGCCCTCACTTGATACCATATGGTCCAAATGCCACGGTTCAACCAGAACTCGCACTTGCTAAACTTTGCATATAATTGTCGATCCTTGAGAGTCTGAAGCACTATTCTAAAATGACTGGCTTGTTTCTCCTCGCTCCGAGAGTATATCAAGATGTCATCGATGAACACAATCATGAACATATCCATATATGGATTGAAACAATCTCTATTCATCAAGTCCATAAAAGCTGTAAGAGCATCTGTTATCCAAAAGACATAACTGCAAACTCATAATAACCATATATCGCATCCTGAAAGCTGCTCCTTTGGACGTTGCACTCCCAAACTCTAAGTTGATGACAATCGGATCTAAGATCTATCTTTGAGAAAAAGCTGGCACCTTGAAGTCAGTCAAATAAATCATCAATCTTGGGTAGAGGATACATGTTCTTGACGGTGAATTTGTTCAATTTCCAATAGTCAATGCACATCTAAAGGGAACGATCCTTCTTCGACAAATAAGACTCGGTGCACCCCATGGAGACTGCTTGATATAATGAAACCCTTATCTAAATGTGTCCTTCAACAAATCCTTCAACTCTTTAACTCGGCTGGAGCAATCCAATAAGGAGGTATAGATATAGGTTTCGTGTTGGGAAAAAAAGGTCAATACCAAAATCGATTTTCCTCTCGATAGGAACAACTAGTAAGTCATCTAGGGAATACTTTTGGGTACTCACGCACCACCGTAACCGACCGGATAGTTGGGGTATCATACTGGACATCCTTAACCTAACTAGATGATACATACAACCCTTTGAGATCATCTTCCTATCCTTAAGATAGAAATAACTGACCCATGTGCACAAACAACTACCCTTCCACCCCAAGACTGACTACCCGAAAGTAGAACTCCACCTCATGGGTTATACAATTAACAAAAGCATAAAATGCATACAACCAAGCTGTCACGCCCCGCCTTGAGGGGTATGACTGGGTACCCCAGCCCTACTAGACCTGAGAACTGCTGCACTACCGAGCCTGGGCACATCCGGTGCCCGGCAGGCTCTAACTCGATGTATGGAATCAACGGGCTATATAGCGGCTGTAAATACAGCCCCGGCCGACTAGGCCTATAGCCACCTGTACAACAACAACAGCCTAACCAGAATCAGTATCGATATAAGGGAGCCTACGCGGGCCGACAAGGGCCACCATGCCGACTCAGTTACTTCCTGGAAATCAAGATACCGTATGCTAAATGTGCCTACGTGCCAACAAGGTCACCACTACTAACTGGATATGGCCTCACACGGCCAACATAAACAACAATACTAAAATGTAACCTAAACATACACACGACCCTGGGCCACGACCCGGCACAATTAACAAAAAAGGGAGATATATATACACCCGCAAGCCTCTAAGAATATCGATAAGATGGTCGGGACAGCCATCTCCACCTACCCGTACTATACAACAAAAGAAAATGATGTAAACCTATGAATATCAAGCTCGATGACAGAGCCGATGACTCGCGTTGGCTAGGATCATGAGTGAATCGCCCTCATCTATATGTACCTGCAGCATGAAGTAATGCAAATGTTTCAAACGGGCGTCGGCACTTTAGTAAATGAGTATGTAAAGCAAACTGAACAACTGAATATAAGCAACATAACTATAAATTCTAAACAATGGAAAGTATCCGAAATTGTCCGGATCGATGGAATCTCGAAATAAGCTTATCTGTACTAAAGGCAAGGTAGGAAGCATACCTGTCGCCATACACTGCCTATCGCCTAATAGATGTCAAGTATACACATATATATAACAAACAAAGACCTATACCAGCCCTATAAGCCGGAAGGTGCCAACCAACACACAATTCTATATACCCCTACCCGGGTCAAAACCATCCAAAATAAATCACTCCACTACGCCTACTAACTACGAGCACCTCTACCGGCACCTTGGGCTCCCGGCAGCCTCGGCTATGGCCTTCGACTATAATCAGGTCTCGAGTCCTGAGGACTCCCGTAATCGTAAATCGTAATCTGTATCCGTATCTGTATTCGTAATCTGCCCCCGGGCGCAAGCGCCGGCAGGTAAGCTAGTGCAATGCTAAGTGTTGATCAGCCTGATATGGGAATGCTGCATCCCATCTTCGTCCTATCACGGACGACATGCCACTCCTGGAGTGACGATTCTCACCCTCCTCGGCGGGCGAGTCGACGCCAGCCTATTAACCCTGGGGCGACAAGGAAATCCCAGGGGTTGCCTCATAGCACAAACAAGTCTCAACAAACAATAATCACATATAGCAAGCTTGTCTGACCAAAATACTATCCGTATTCCGATATCTTTATTCTCGAGCTCTTTCTACATTAAACTGATTCTCATACTGAGCTTTCTGTATCTGAGATATTATCTGACTGTCTGATATTGCTTACTAACTTTTATTCTAAATATATCATAATATTATAAAACATGCTTATGTGATTCATACCGACTCAATACTGACTTCTGAATTTTTTCTTCTATAGTTCACGCTATTTGCTATACTAAGATTACTGACTTGCCGAAAGAATAAGCTTTACATACCTTCGCTTCTGATTTCCGACTAACCGACGTGGCTTGGTCAACATTTCCGCTATTTCTCACAATCGCATTCATATATACGTCAATTAGAACGAATACGCTAATATTCTGAAAGAAAATATCACTTTCAATATATATATAGCCCATACTTTGGCTTATCGAAAACGGTCGAAAACTCGCTATTTCTCAAAAGTCCGTAAGGGAGAAATAATTACCTTAGGCTAGGGGCATATTGACACTAATTTGCTAAATTCCACTTACCTTAGCTCGTAGCACCGACGATTCGCCGCCGAATTTCACAAAACTAAACTTGCAGGAATGCCCTTACGCTTAATACGTCGGTATCTGGAGTTAATTTGAGTTTGACCGCATTTAATAGTGTAAACGTAGCGAAATTTCAAAGAATCCTTCGTGCCCTGTTTCTCTGTTATTTTCTGGAAATTTAAGCTAAATGAAGCAAAAACTGAAGTGGGAGGTCCTTTTATTCTTGGTACCTTTAAGTCGCATTCTTCGAATGCGATTTATATAAGTCGCATTTGCCTTGCGAAGCGCCGACTTTCTGGCGCTTGTCCGGTCTCTCCCCTCAGCCCTTTTCTGCACGTATGGAATTCTAAAACTCTTAACCAACATGAATAGGCCATATACAAGTCGTGAATTTATGGGGTGTAAAAATTTCAAGAACATTCGTCCTCGACTGTAACCTTCATTTTATAGGAATCCTCAACTTACTAACTTATTTTACAAAATTTTGGCAATTTCCCCTGTAATATGGACTCTCTCAAAAATCCTAAATGCAGAAAAGTCCAATACAGGTACTCCACACAGTACCATAGCATTCAGCACATAAAAGACTAGAGTCAACTATTTACTTATACATGTAATATAATACATCTCATATGAGAACAATACTAACATACCTCTAAGTGAGGATATCCATTTTTCATGTCTTCTTCGCTTCCCAAGTCATCTCCTCTCTATTCCTATTACGCAACAACACTGACAGAAGCAACATCTTAAGTTCTCAATCTACGAATCTGTCTGTCTAAGATGGCTACGGGAACCTCTTCGTAGGCCACTTCTTCCGTAACCCGACATCCCGGACTCGGGACTACTTTGGATGGGTCTCCTATGTACTTTAGCATAGATACGTGGAAAACTGATGAACGGATTCTAATTCTGAGGCAAGTTCACTGTTTGCCACTTGGCCTATTCTTCGATGAATATGATAAGACCTAAGGGAATCTCGGATCGAGCTTACCTCTTACCGAATTCTCATCACTCCTTTCATCGAGATACTTTCGTAAATACCTACTATTCATATCACCCCAAGTCTCTGCACCGCACATCAACATACGATTTCGACGGCTCTGTGCAGTCAGGTAGGATTCTCTGATAAGCTTTACCTTCTCCTCTGACTGATGAATAATATCTTGCCCAATCAGCGCTGACTCTCCCACTTCAAACCAGCCGACAGGAGATCTACATTTTCGCCCATACAATGCCTCAAAGGGCGCCATCTGGATAGCCGAGTGATAACTATTATTATAAGAAAACTCGATTAGCGGTAAATGCTCGTCCCATCTACCTTCAAAGTCTAGCACACACGCCCGTAGCATATCCTCGAGCCGCCTGAATAGTGCTGTCAACCTGTCCATATGTTCCGAGGGGGGAATGCCGTGCTCAAATTAATCTCAAGGCTCCTGCACTCCTTTTGAAATGACTCAAAATCTAACCGTAAATTGTGCTCCTCTGCCAGAAATAATAGATACTGGAACACCGTGTAATCTAACTATTTCTATGATATACACCAGCGTAATCTTCTTGGCAGGTTAGCTTTCACCTCAGTGAAACTCTGGCTGATTTGCCGGGCCTATAAACAATTACCCAAGTGGAATCATGTCTATGTCTGCACGGGGTAATCCTGCTACAAAGTCCATTTTACTTCTTCCCACTTCCAGAGAGGCACACCATGTTTTGAGTCAATCCGCCTGGTTTCTGGTGTTCCGCTTTGACTTTCGCTAGGACACTAGGCTACACCGCTATCCCCTTTTCTTCGCTCTCTTGACGCCAACAGATCTCTTCCACATTATGGTACATTTTGTCGAACCGGAATGAAGAGAATAATGGGCATAGTATACTGTCCAATTTGCCGGCGAAGCCCTGCAACACCTGGAACACAAATGCGGCCTTTACATCGCAACACTTCATCCCTGACAATGAAATCTGCACTTTTCCTTGCCGAACTCTCGCTCTTTAAATCGAACCAAGTCGAGATCTTTATACTGCTGCCCTTATCAACTAATAGACACTGCGGTGTTCGAAATTACCGCTCTATTGTCCTCCATTCAAGCACACGAACGACTAAACCGGGGCTAGCTGGTGCAATTCTCGAGCGCTCGCCGTTCGGGCTGCAATTACGCCAAACTCCCCATAGATTTATGGCTAAGGGCATTTGTTACTACATTGGCTCTTTCTTGATTGATACAGTTTATTCACATTTAGAGAACTTGGCATATAATGATGGTCATATCGCTTATTATGCCTGAGAAACCACTGCAGTAATCTATCCGGTATAGCTGAGCTTATCTGGCCTTCGGCCGCATGCTAATGCTACTTGCTGCTGGGATAATCTGTATGACTGTCCGCACACCATGTGCACATTCGGGATCAGAGGATCCTGATAGTGATCATGATCTCTACAATCTGGGCTGAATAACTGTGAATAATCGAAGAGCTGGGTTGAATGACTTTAATGCCGCAAAGAGTCTAACGATGCCTAAATGTCCTACTCGGACATCTGTAGCTCATGCATAACTACGGAGTTGTGGACAACTAACTGCTTTGTTCTTCTAATTGAACAATTATAGAGCTGGGCTTAGTTGGACTTACTCAAGCTTATCACCTTTTATCTTCACAGGTACCTACCGATTTTTCTTATCTTAGTAAACACTGTGCTAGCAGAGTACTACCACCTATGCCTTGTTCGTATCCATTTGATTTATACTGCTTTTCTTGGAAATTCTCGGTCTTATGAGCCATTCTGTAAAGACCGGCCTTCTGCTAGGCTCTATATTCGAATATCTTATGAGAACCAAACAAGTACTAGTCCGTCACTAACTAACGATGTGGACCCTTTCTTGGGGTGCACCTACGGGTTTGTCTCGACTGGGATGGCTGGCTGACTTATGGGGTGTTCCACATAATAACTGCTAGGTTGACTAAGGCCGACTCTTACCCAAACAAGGTCGGGAAATGATGTACCACCACTTAACATATCGAAAAATTCGTGGCTACAACCTCTGAAGTACGCCTCTGCCCGGTCTTCTAATTTATTCTGGCACATGCGATGATGTTACTGATCTTTAGATGCTCTCAGCACACAGTACCAGCTGGTCACAACCGCCTAACCGTGCCTCGTATCATCAACCACCCGACTCAGGCTACTAACTCCTATGAGCTTCGAAGCCTAGACTGCAACAAGCATATAAGTTCGTTAACTCAATAAACTGAGAACTGAGAAAGTTTCTATGGCTTCATACGTGAATCACACTTAACCTGCCCCTTTGCCGAGGGTCCCTGCAGCAATGACCGTATATTTCCTAGTAGCCAATTGTAATCTCCCAGAATCAGTGTCATTGTAACCCCTATTGGCAGCTGCTCACAGCATATCTGTTATCTGTACATATATATATCAACAACTACGTACAATACACACTGAATTTTGTAGTGATACGTAATCTCTGACATGCTTTACTAAATTTCATACTGCACATGATATACCACTTCTACGGTCTAATGATATCTTCTGTCCTCTCGTATCATTTCATTGGATTTTCATCTCATTCTGGAAGCAACAACATATGCGCTTTAATTATGGTCTGCTGTTTGAAATTCCGCCATCCTTGCAACATGGGGTCAACATCAGAATCTTGTGGCCTTACTCGGCATTATATTGAGAGCCCACGACTGTCTACTGGGTCTTATCTCCAGGTCGCACTAGATTAGAGTCTCTGTGTCGGCAGTTTCTTAACTTCTCCGTAGGCGGACATACCGCAGCATTCTGAACCACAATCTTACTGTTTTTTAACTATCAGTCCGAGGCTTAGTCCTTAATACACGATATTCTATCAATCTGGAGGTGATTCTAATTTCCCCTCAAAATCTGGTACTCATGCTTCCTCCCCTTATCTTACTTAAGCTGAGCTCTGGGGTCCAAGGTACCTGCCTTACATTGTTAATAAGGTTACTGGTCAAGTCCCAGCTTATACTTCTTCGTCTTAGCTTATATACTTTCTAGCTTGCGTCAGACCCATCTGATTCACACGACTCACCCTACCTTTCGGTATCACAACTCGAAATTATAACTATTATCTTGCGGTGCATATCCCGTCGTTGTTAGCGTGTTATGGCGACTCGGCCTTTTTCTTACTTGAACTTGACTATTACTGGAAGTCCATCACCGACGGATCTCCTACACCCACTTCGAGTAAGCTAGTAGTCTTACTTGCTCTTCTGACTTATTACCGTGAGGGTCTGCACAACTTACGTAATCATAAGGGCTCCTTACTCTTTCTAACACTTTATGGAATCAACCAATTCATCTTCACTTACTGCTTACTTTGGGAAACATCGCCTCAATCCTTTTGCCCTTTTCTATACTGGTATTAAAACTAAGAGGTTGGAATAATCTTTTCTTACTGCAACATACTAGTGACCACATCCGGTGAAGTCTCCTGCTCCTAACGGGTCGCAAGGGCATAGAACCTGTTCTGGCGCTGACTTTCGACTAATCTAGTTGAGGCACCCTGCTGAGGGGGATGTGCTGCTAGAGCGGCTAAACTAGCGGCCAACATACGAGCTCCATCGCCCCTTGATCTGGCCAAAGGGAAATCCCCGAGTCTGTGTCCGGGTTTGCCAAACTCAAAAAAAGCATCTATGCTAACTAGGCACCATCCTGGGGGATTGTTGCCGCACCCCGCACAAGTTGGGAAAGTGTGCTCTATCTGCATGCCATCCTGGCCTCTCGAATCTAAAGGCCTGCTCCTCCGATCCCCTCATGATCTAAATGGTGTACTAGCTGATGATGGTGCTGAAGAAAAAGACATGTGGTGAGACTGCTGGAGCTGTGCACCCCCCATCTAGTCTGAGATATTCCATAATTGTCTGTCCTGGCCCTCTTGGCCTCTCTTTGCCTCTGATATACTGACACCATTTGCTAGGCATGCAACACTAAGCGGGGAAAATCTATATACCCATGCAGCATGGCGATCCTACAATCCTTATCCAGGTAGTCCGCCACTCCATTCACAAATAGGCTCACTCGAGCCCTCTGGTCTACCACTAACTCTGCCGCATAATTGGATAAATGGTTGAACTCCAGAGCATACTCCTGAACTGACATATCACCCTACTTCAGATTTACAAACTCTTCCTCCTTTAGTTCCCTCATATCACGAGGGAAGAGCCGATCTAGAAAGGCCACATGAAACTCCTCCCAACCAATAGGGCCTGCCCCTACTGCCCTACCATCCCTCCATTGCTTGAACATTATATGCGCCACCCCTTTCAGCTGATAAGAGGCCAAATCAACACACTCTCCATTTGTCACCCCCATGACCTGGGTGATCTTTAGAATCTCGTCGATGAAGTAGTACGGGTCCTCATCTACCTTGGACCCCAGGAACTCCAGTGTGTTTATCCTAAAGAAATCTTTGACTCGAGCTGACGCCACATTTCCATTCAGTGGAATATGCGCAACAGCCTGCTAATTGACCTGAGCGGTCAATGCCTGTACAAGAATTTGGATAGCCGCCTAAAACTAAGCATGGGAAATTGGTTCTGGTGCCTGGTTCTCCTGAACGGGTGGGGGCCTGCTGGTGCCCATTACCGTTGCCATCCTCGTGGCCCTCACCATTCCAATTTCTTCTACCATTCATTCTTTGAGGAGCCATGATTCTGCAATCGCGAATAGCACGTATTAGAAGGATAGAAAGACTTTTTATCGTACGACATAGATCATGAAAGAAGGGAACATTTCCTAAACGTCTCGTAACCTCTTCTTCATAAGTGAGACGTTCTTCAGACCTATGAAAAAGACTCTAGATAAAGCGGCTTTCAGACACCCTAAGAAACCTCAAACCTATTGCTCTGATGCCAATTTTTTCATGACCTGGACGTAGGCCCGAATAGTAACATGGGACAAGGAGCCCCGAGAGACTCCAGGTCGACCCATGGAATGAACATTCATCTAACTTTATAACACTTAAAGTTGAATACAGAGCATACGATATAGCGGAACATAAAGATAACATAACATAGCATGAGAAGCGAAACGTACTAGAATTACGTATTAGTTGAGTACTACAATTAGTATGAAATCCTCTATCATACCAGATGGGTTTATGGGGAAACATCCCTAACTAACCGGGCAAAACTAAAACAAAAGAAACATCACTGTCTGGACATATAGCCCTCAGAACAAGAGGACTCACCAAAAGGGCTGATAGCTAACTCTGAATAGGACTACTGACGAGGATGAGCCTAAGAGCGGGTCATGAAACGATACAATATACGAAGTATGCGGTCAGTGCGTGGAATGTACTGTGTATGCAAGGTAAGTAAATAGACATTTAAAATACATAAAAGCTCATAGAAAATCATAAGAATAGGACAACATGATCATAACATTAATAGCATAGGATAACATAGGGCTTAAGGTTTTTAAAACATTCGTAATTCAGTCGTAATAATAATCATAAGAGAAAAGCTTTATTGAACATGACTTGAGCCAATATAAATAATCATAAACATGCATAAATCACGAGGAACAGTGGGAGATTCTCATAACCGACATACCCCATATGAGCACACATGGAGGCCGACCTGTAACCCTAGTCGGGACGATGTTCGTACCTTGCCAAGGGTAGAATCATGAAAGGCATGATATCACCATGAAAAGGGACAATTAGGGAAAGGGGAAAGTCACAAGGGAGGTCCTATCATGTCCTACGGTGGCACGTAGTTCTGAGATTCGGGGCAGAACCTAGGCCCTAAACCTACTCGGTGTTAAATACTACTCCTAAAACATATATAGTGCTCATAGTATATTATGAATGAGATTCATGGGCTATTTAAATCATGATAATCGTAAACATGCTTGTAAATTTATGCACTAGCCATGAGGGTAAGGCTCGTGGGTCGGCCAAAAACATAATTAGTAAATCATGGGATTCATGCATACTTGTAGATCATACATAAACTTTACAAATAATCAAATCATAATTAGTATTTGGATAAATACGTATTTCAAATCACAAATCATGATGGGTTTATGTATATCAACAATTTAAATAAAGATCATAACTCGATTCATCATAGAACATGCATAATTGGGCTCAATTTAGTATAATTTGAAATCAAAAATTTTATAATGAAAATAGTTGTAGAATTTGATCATATATCAGAAAATATAATATAAATCAATAATGAAAATAACCCATTAATAGATCATTAGAATCCCAAAAGATTTAAGTTAAAACCCCATATGATTTTTGATCAAATTTAACGAATTAGGGAAGACTGGGAATGGGTGTGAATGAAAACTCCCATTCATAACCCTACATACCTACGTAAGATCAATTCTCACCACTCCTTGAAAGCCCAAAGGGAAATTGATGAAGAACACCTTGAAGACTAGATTGATCACTTCTAAACTTTTCTTACTTTGCATGCATGAGAATGAATAGGGTAGGGGGGCTTAACCTATCTTTTTACACTCAGAAAATAACTTAAAACTTCATAGTTTAGGACCTTAAAGTGTAGGAATGATGAAAATAACCTTAATGAAAAATCCCGAAAAATCTACATTAGGTTAACTAACGGGCGTACCAACAACTCGTTGGAGGATACCATGACTCATGGTATTCGTCCATCATCTGCACTTCCAAATCCCTGATCTCAGATTCAACTCCATGACTCTACAGTACGAGTCATCCTTTCATCCAACGGGTCATTGATTTGATTGTGGCTTCCCTCTGTGCAGCTCTGTAGATACTATACTTCTTCTCACCACGACTCATCACTAACGTGTCGTGGTTGCCTTCCATTAGGTCCACTGGAAAATGTTGACGTCCCATACAATGACTCGTGACCATGACCCGTTACATCTCACGATGGGTCATGGGATGACCTGTTACATCCCCTAATACTGAAGTCTAGTACCCATCATGGTTACAAATGATGACTCGTTCCCAACAACGAGTTATCACTCGTTGTTTCCACTGTCACCAGATCTACACTTCCCATGACTATTTCCAATGGTTCGTTGGTTGGACCAACAATCCGTTGGGTGATCCGTCTTGCAATATTTTCCCCAGTTTTCAGCCAACTTCCATTTTTGATCCCGGATCTAATCTCAGGCACTTTCGGGGTATTACAAGGCATCAAACCCATAGAGTCCACAAAAGTCATTATAATCACAAGATTTTGATTCATGAAATTAGAGCATGCAAATTAATAAGCCAAACAAGGAATCTACAATGTATGACAAAAGAGTGCTACGTTTCTCATTTCAAATGCCCATTTCTCATTTTCATTTCACATCTCAAAATTATTGGTGGTACCTCTCAAAATAGCTCCACAGAAGACTTAATAAAGACGTGGCATTTTCCCTTAAGAGATTCATCTCACAATCTATCATCGGGAAGTGCCAACCCGGTTCGACAATAAAAAGAAAAGAAAAACGAAAATGCTCCTTGGGAAAGAACCATGATATGAAGAAAACACTTGGAGTTTGATTACTATTCTACTATTTAAGCAGGCGAACAAAAGATTTGAGTCACAATGCAACATTTGAAAATTCAAAGCAAAGACCCATTTTTCAACACTAATATCCAAAAATCATTCATTTCATTCATTCACAATTTTATCAAAACAACCAACCCGGCAAAGGCAATCATCAACAATACTAAAATGAGCCTGACAAAGGCTAACATCTCCTTATCAGATAAAAATAAAATCCCGACAAGGGCTACATCAACTCATAAACAAAATAGAACATAAATGACCACCTAGAAAACACTCCGCAAATCTCACATTGTATCAATCATAATCATTCAACAAATATGGTCTCAATAATGGAATTGATGGGGGAAAGGGTAGTAAAAAGAAAGGAGATACATGCCATAACAACATCCATATGTAACCAGAGTACCATTGATAAGAAAATTAGGAAGTTAATATTATGTTACCACAACACGAGAATGAGTGTAGAGAATAGATGTGGAAGCTTGAGAGTGCTCAACAATGGTGGAACTTTTGGAGCTTTGCTACTAGAGTGTGAAAGTATAGTGAGAGGTAGGTGAGAGGAATGGGGGATTTTATAGGCGAGAAAGGGTAATTGGTATTCGTTGAGGAGAAAGTGGATATTTAATGGAGCTTTAAATGTAGAGGAAGTGGGAGAGAGGGAATTTTTAAAATATGGAAAGGTGGGATGTTGGAAAAATGAAAGGAGTGTGGGGAAGAGTTAAAAGGTGGTAAAAAGGGAAGTATAGGAGAATTAAAAGAGAATTTATTAGATTATGGTGGGTGTAAAAAGATTCTGGGGTGGGTAGGTCCATCGTTTGACCGACGGTTGAATGACAGTTCAGATATTGGGTTTCTGCATTTCGCCAGTGGATCGCCATTTGTGCACCCATGCTTAGGTATTCTGACTCATGTCGATAGTTAAGCGGCATTTCACGAACTTGTATTGGCGTTCCGTGTGTGACTCATCGGTTTGCCTATTTTTCTCTTAGTTTTCTACTTTCATGACTCAAGGGTGTGGCGGTTCGCGCATTTGGACCAACAGTTAGCCGGTCTAGCGCGGTACCTGCCTTGTTTTGTTATTCTCCTATTTTCTTCTCACCTACTTAGTCCTAAAAATCTAAAACAATAATGACATTAAAAACATTCAAAATAAGATACTTGGGTTGCCTCCCAAGAAGCGCATTAGTTAATGTTGTGGCACGACGTATCTCTTATTTAAAATTCATTCTCTGAAGGATCATCCTCCGGCTCAGGCTTATCCATATCAAATCCTCCATAATCATTCTCCTCATTCGGAACTGCAATCACTTTGCATTCATCATGAGGTTCAGTAGATTGGCACACCTTGAAGGTAACCTCTTTACCTCCAACCCGAAACTTGAGCTTACCTAGTACCACATCTACCAAAGCTCTACCTGTGGCGAGCAATGGTCTCCCAAAAATAATTGGTATTTCTACATCCATATCACAATAAAAAACCACAAAATCAGCTAGTAGAATAAATTCATCTACCCTTACCAATACATCCTTTAAAACACCCACAAGTTTCTTGATAGAGCAATCAGCTATTAACAATTTCATTGATGTAGATTTGGTGTTCCCAAGCCCTTATTACTTGAAGATTATGAGGGGAATTAGATTTATACTTTCCCCAAGATCACAAAGGGCTTTCTTGAACACATACAATACAATTGTGCAAGGGATTATGAAGGCTCCCGTATCCTCCCATTTTGGGAAAAGATTGCTCGTCATTATAACACTACAATGATGTGTTTTCTCTCTGGTGCCCATATCTACAATGTTCTTCTTCTTCAACATCTCTTTCATGAACTTTGCATATCCGGGCATTTTATGTAAAGCATCCACCGACGGTATATTTATGGAAAATTTGTTGAACATGTCGATAAACTTGCTGAACAGATCATCTTTTTTTTTCTTGGCTAACCACTATGGATAATGAGGTGTAACTCTTGGTTCTTGGTCTTTCTCACTTGAGGCCTTCATGCCTACCTCTTCTTCATCAGGATTTGAGGGAACTTCATCAACATTTCGCTCACCTTCATCCTCAACAACATCACAACCGTTTTGTGCTTTTGGCACCAAATCAGATTCTACTTCATTTTCCTAAGGAGCAAAAACTTCCTTGAGGTTAACACTTGCATCTTCAAGCATTTTACCACTCCTCTTGAAAACAACCATGCATTGACTATCCTTCTTAGGGTTTGGCATTGTATAATTGGGAAGTGTTCCCTTCATTCGGGGTTTCATCTCACAGGATAAGTGGTTCATTTAATGTACCAAATTCTTAATGGAAGCTAAGTGTGAACTTACAGTTTGAGCATGGTTATACACCTCCCCTTTCAATTCCTTGACCTCGTTGTTGGTTGATTCCACTTTCTTGAGAACCCTTTCTAATATCTCTTCAATTTTCGAGCTCCCTACATCTCTCACACCTGGTTCATCTTAGACGTTCTAAACATTAGAAGGGGGAACATATGGATTCGAACTTCGATGATAGTGGTCCCCCTCACAATTTTGCTCTCTATTCTCTCATTTCTCTCGGGCCATCCCTATAGCTCGCAGTTTCTTAGACCTTTGGTTCTCTTCCCCTGGGCGCCAAGGGCCTTGATTAGTTCCTTCATACTCAGGTTGAGAACCCCCCATCTGATTTCCCATGTATTGGCACTCCTCCTCGTATCTTGGTGGCGACCATTCTCCTTCAAAGTGCATTGGACCTTGCATTCCTATATCATTCACAACATTAAGCATGGACCCATCACATGTTTTGTCATTAATTCTAGGTGAGTCATCATTTTTTCAAGATTTTCGTCTCGCTCTTCATCTCATTTTCGCATTTCCACTGCTAATACACTAGAACCAACATCACGTGATGGTACATTAGTCTTCCTCATATGCCATGCTTGATTCGTCTTTGTCATTCTATCCAAGAGGGACATAGCTAACCCATACGTCTGATCCATAATTGATCCTCCGGTTAAACTATTGGAAACAGATTTACTGATGGTGTCTAGCACTTGGTAAAAGCTTTGATGGAGCACACCATCAGGGAGACCCTGGTTAGGGCAAAGAGAAACCTTCTTCTTGAACCTTATCCATGCTTTATGAAAAGGCTCCTCTGGCTCTTGCCTAAAATTTGTAATATCAACCCTTGGCTACAACATTTTTGAGGGAGGGAAAAACTAATCCTAAAAAGCTTCAGTCAGTTCTTGCGACAAGGTGATACAACCCAAAGGGAGCTCCTCTAACCACATAGTCACCTCTCCTATTTGGGAGAATGAAAGAGCCTTAACCTGATAGACTCTTGACTTATATTCATTATGTTAAAGGGTTGGAAAATATCTAATAAATTCCTCAAGTGGCGATTTGCATCCTCATTCGGTTTACCTTTGAAGAGCCTTTTCATCTGTGACATTGTACTTGTGACATGAAACACTGTATTTCGTACCGTGGCTGGTAGGTGAATGGCCTATGCAACTTCAGGCATAACTGGGTTATCCTCGTCGTGCTCCGTGTTACCTTCAAATAAACTATCCCCTCCTCGCGAATGTTGGCTCATATGAATTCACCTATATAACCAACAGAAAGATCAATGTCAACAACTAAGATGCAAGACTAACTCAAATTAACAAAAAACAAAAGGATATCAAACACTAGTCCTTGGCAACGATGCCATTTTTGATAACATCCACAATACACCTCTCTTAATGAAAGAGCGTACATGGTTGTTGCTCAAAACAAATATTTCTAACAGATGTCAGGGTCAAATTGCACAGAGACTAGTGAATGATTTGCAGTAGTGTTGTTTTAGGAAATTTGGATTTACTCGCACCAATCAAGGGAAATAAAACAGTAAATTTTTTGGGAAAAATGAAGTCAACAATACTGTAGATTCTAAACTAGCTAGCCAAAATAGCAAAATAACCAAAATTGGTAGACAATAATGAGCGAAGACAAGAGGTCTGGTGTAGATGGGGTGCTAATCAAATAAGGATATTCTAGCTCATCAGATCATTATGAAAAAGTGTAAATAACTTTGGACAAGATGGTGCCCTATGTTTTTTTAACCTCATAGACGCCTTTTTCTCGAATCCTTTCAAACCTCAAGACACAATTCAATTAGCCCAATAGAGTTTTGGTTAATAGTTGAGTTATCTCTAGTCATAAACTTATAATTAGGATTATGAATTTGAGTTTTGGCGATTTCTAGCTGCTATACCCCGGAAACCCAAGGATCAGACACGGGAGTTGAAATGGAGAAAAACTGAAATTTTGCACCAGGTCGCAGAACGGGTCATTAGGTGACCCGTGAGGGAGTGACCACGAGTCGTGAAGTGACTAGTGGTCAACAAAGGAGGTGGCAAGGTTTTGGGAGACCACGGGCATGACCACGAGTCATGGTCAGACCACACGACTCGTGAGGTCACCCATGCCCTGGACTGGATTCTTGGAAAGGAGTTTTGGACAATGGGATCATGGGTGGTGACCACGAGTCGTGGTCAGCCACCACGAGTCCTGGGGTCCCTCGTGGGGTCCCCTGATGAATTTTTAGCGGTGAACATGATGACTCAAGGCCACGAGTCATGGGCCCTGGTGACGAGTCATCTAGTCCCTTATGGGGACTGGCAGTCAGCAAAATTCTGCGATTTAAGTAAGGGCTTTTTCATAATTCCTAAGTCCTAGGATCCTAAACTACGTCTTTTTAACCTATGAAAGGTCGGTTTAAGAGGGGAAAGACTAGCCTAAGTTTCATTCATGCACGCAAAGGAGTAGAAGGGTGCTAGAGGGGTGATCAAGGTGATTTCAAGGCAATCTTCCTCAAGTTCCTATTGGGAAATCTAGGAAGTGTAAAGATTTACCCCAAATCATGTATGTAGGGTTATAATAGGTGGTTTAATACCTATGCCCAATTCTCCCTAATCCAGAAATTCTACAATTCAATTCTTATGGGGTTATAAACCAATGCATGAAACCTCAATAAATCGATATGGGTATGTTACTAGTATGTCAAAATTGACGGGTTTCGAATAATGGGATGATTTTATATTGTATTAAATCACTATTGTGTATACTAGTGTTTTAAACTTAAGGATCCCAATTATGAGAAGTCCATGAGAGTTAATTATAATGATGATTTTACAAGAATGATGTGAATTTTGATTTAGAAGCATGTTTTCAATTACCTATGTTTTTATGATCATGATTTACAGCAAATTGAGTATTTCAAGTATATTTAAATATCAGGCAACATGTCAAGCATGATTCATGATTTATGACTTTGGCCGACTCACGGGCCCGATTTCATGGCTAGTTCACTAATCTTCAAGCATGTTTGTGATTATCATGATTTAACTAGCCCTTGTATGCCATGTATGTTACTTTATGAGCACGTTGCATGTGTTGGGAGTAGTAATTAACACCGAGTAGGTTCAGGGCCCTGGTTACGCCCCTAATCTCAGAACTACGTGCCACCATAGGTCATGTTTGGGACCTCCCTTCAGACTGTCCCCTTTTGTCCTACTGGGCCTTTCATGAGTGATTTCACGCCTTTCATGATTCTACCTTTGGTAAGGTACGAACAACCTCCCGACTAGGTTTACAGTTGGGCTTCATGTGTGCTCATATGGGGTATGTCAGTTATAAGAATCTCCCATTGTTCCTCATAGTTTATGCATGTATGAATATGTTTGGTTTCTCAAGTCATGTCTATTAAATTCATTTCTCTCATTTTTATGATTATGAAAAGTTGTGAATGTTTTTAAAACCTTGAGCCTTACGTTTATTTTATGATTTTTCAGCATTATAATCATGTTTTCCTAGTCCTATGAATTTTAAGTATTTTAAATGTTTATTTTACTTACTTTGCATACTCGATATATTCCACGTACTTACCTGCATACTTTCTATGCTATATCGTCTCATGATACAGGACCCAACTCTCAGGCTCATCCTCCTCAGTAGTCCATTTTGAGCTAGCTATAAGCTTTTTTGGGTGAGTCCTCATGTTTCGAGGGCCATATGTTCAGACTTGATGTTTTTCTTTCAGTTTTGAGTATTATAGGGTTAGTTGGGGTGTTGTCCTATCAACCCATCTATTATGATTAGAGGCTATCAGACTATACGTAGTACTCAGCTATCATGTGTTCATTATGTATCGCCTCTCTTTCTATCTTATGTCATGATTTCATTTCCATTATGTTATTATTTTATGTCTTCAATTTTTCTTGAATGAATTAGATGTATGATCATGCCATGGGTCGACTTGGAGCCCTTTCAAGGTTCCTTGTCCTATGTTTACGATCAGGTTGTGACAAACTTAGTATCATAGCCAGGTTTGAAGTGTCCTAGGGTGTCTGAAAGTAGCGTTATGTAGAGTCTTCTTCATGGGGGTGAAGCGCGCCACACTTATGACGAAGAGGCTACTAGACGTTTAGGAAATGTTCCCTTCTTTCATGATCTATGTTGTCCGATGAAAAGTCACACTATTCTTATAACTCGTTTTATACGCGTGTGCAGAATCATGTCTTCTCAGAACAATGATGGGAGTCAGCCAGTGGCCCCAACTCCAATGGATTCCATGCAAGTTACTGATGCGGAGCTCGGAGCCGCTCTCAGATTATTGATGCGAGCTATGATCACCCAGCCTAACCAACAGGCTATCGCACCAATGAACCCTACTGGGGAGGCAAAAACTACTAGGATTCAAGGACTCATGAAGTAGAGCCCACCGGAGGTTGGTAACTCGAGTGTGGTTGGGGAGTGTAGAGGGAAAAAGACGGGAGACAAGAGGCCCAGGGCCGGAAACCTTAGGAGATCCCAACAAGGGTCGAGTAGTGGAAGCTTGGGGTACAAGCCCAGGGTGAGGGAGATTACTTACCCAAATTGCGGGCGTTGCGGAAAGCACCACCAAGGGAAGTTCTTGGCAGGTTCAGATGTTCGCTTTCATTGTGGCCAACTCGGTCATAAATATAGGGATTGCGCTTCAGCCAAGCGAGATGGTCGGAAAGGACGTGCTCTAAACCCTCCTCCATCAACTCCAGAAAATTGCCCACTTAAGCAGCACAGGTTATCAAGAGCGAGTGGCGGTCAACCGCAGATGTAGTCTTAGGTATGTCATAAGTTATTCCCTCGTACTAATCAGAATTTTTAGTTTCGAGGACTATTGTAAGAGGTAAATTCCCTTTGAGCATTTTAAGATGAGATTATCACATGGGAGGTGAGGAAATGGTAAGTTGAGGGCCCAATCATGTTTTCAGTTTCTAGTAAGGAAGTCCTATGGATAGCATTCAGGGGTAGTGCCTCCTTTCTTCTTTAGATATTTCCTTATGTATCGCTCGATGCTACGCTCGACTAGCGCTTATGATCAGAACCCTAAGATGATAGGAAACCCCTTCCATCTGCAATCTTAATATTACCCATTTTGTTTCATGTCATGACTCTCGTTATGTATGTGAACCCATGTTTTTAGCACACTCAGCCCTATGAATTCAGTCCACAAAGTTTGTTCTATTGGCTCATGAGATGGTGCTATATCAGGTATACGCCAAGATAAGACTTCTTACACGATTCATGCTCATGATTCCCTTACTCTAAACCCTAAGGATGTTCCCCATGATGAAAATGCTAGTTAAGACGTGTACATTCAGGATAACTCTCTATCCCTTCAATAGATGTCGGACCTAGTACAGGAAGCCCAGTTATTAACCAAGCCTAGAAGTGTAGCAAGCCACATGGTAATTTTGTGATTGTCGATCTATTTTACTAGGATGAACCTTTTCGTATCATTACTCTATTGTTCATGACTTGTGGAAGTGGATTACTTTTTTCTGAGATGATTTAATGATGATTGGGTGAGACTTTCGATTTTTGAAGGGTTTGAAGTACGAGGGTTGAGCAAAGTCAACAATCTAGGTTGTCAATCTTGAAATTTGATTCTGAAAGCCCGATTGGTTCCAGATGGTGAGTTATGATTTAGTTGGGTAGTTTTCATGGACTAAGAGGTGATTTGAGAGTGAGTTGGACCTCGGGTTGAATTTATATGTTTGAGGAAGCTATATGTGACCAGGGTAAATTTGGGGTTAAGCAACTTTACATGGATAATTTGATGGTTCCAACCGGTCCAAAGTGGGTTTCAGTATTGGAATGCGTATTTGGGTTGTGACCGGAGAATTTTGGATGAATATCAGATGAATTAGAGCGTACTTAGTATTTATCATGATCTTAGTCATAAAAGATGGAGACTCAGGAGTTGGACACCTCAAGATTCTTGACAGGAATTATAGGAGTTCATTTGGTCGAGTCAACTGATAGCGGTGTGGTAGTTTAGGACGAATCAGAAGCGTCCTTCGTGATTGTTGTAAGGGAGAGGAAAGATGAGGAACCAATTTTGGTAAAGTTGAAGGAAGCCATTCGAAGTCAAAGGTAGAGGTCTTCTCCAAAGGGGGAGATGGTGTGCTTCGGTACTAGGTTCGCCTATGTGTTCCATATGTTGATGATTTGAGGAGCCGGATATTGCATGAGGCCCATGGATCTAGGTATTCTATCCATCCGGGTGACACCAATATGTATCATGATTTGCGGGAAATATATTGGTGGAATGGCATGAAGAAGGATATTGCAGAATTCGTAGCCAAGTGCCCGAACTGTCAGCAAGTAAAGGTCGACCATCAATGGTTGGGAGGCGTACTTCAGGATATCAGCATTCCCACATGGAAGTTGGAAGAGATTAATATGGAATTCATTATAGGCCTACCTCATACTCGCTGATAGTATGATTCTATATGGGTGGTGGTAGATAGGCCGACTAAAGATGCTCATTTTCTACCAGTCAAAACCATGGACTCAGTGGAGGATTATGCCAATCTATACATCCAGGAGTTGTTTCTATTGCATGCAGTGCCCTTTTCGATCATTTCAGACTGAGATACTCAATTTACCTCTTAGTTTGGCGGTCTTTTCAAAAAGGGCTTGGTACTCAGGTTAAACTCAGCATAGCATTTCACCCGAAAATGGTTGTTCAAACGGAGTAGACAATTCAGAACCTCGAGGACATGTTTAGGGAATGCGTGATTGACTTTAAAGGTGGTTAGGATGATCACTTGCCCCTGATCGAGTTTGCTTACAATAATAGCTATCACTCCAGTATCCAAATTTCACCGTCTGAGGCTCTCTATGGGCGGAGATGTAGATCTCCCATCAGATGGTTTGAAGTTGGTGAGGCAGAAATGATAGGCCAGACACGGAGGCGATGAAGAAGGTTCAATTTATAAGAGACAGGTTGAAAAGGGCTCAAAGTCGCCAAAAGTCCTATGCAGATGTGAGACGAATAGAGCTTGAGTTAAAAGTCGATGATTGGGTGTTTTTGAAGGTATCTCTTATGAAATGAGTGATGAGATTTGGAAAGAAAGGGAAACTCAGTCCCCGCTACGTTGGCCCATACTGGATTGTGAGACGTGTGGGTAAAGTAGCTTATGAGTTAGAGTTACCTTCAGAATTAGCTTCAGTTCATCCCATCTTTCATTTATCGCTCTTGAAAAAGTTCTTGGGTGACCCAGCTCTAGTTGTCCCAGTGGAGAGTGTGGGTGTGAGAGATAGCCTTAGCTATGAGGAAATTCCAATTGAAATATTGGATCGTTAGGTTTGGAGGCTAATGAACAAAGAAGTATCTTCAGTAAAGGTGTTCTGGAGAAATCAGCATGTTGAGGGAGCTATGTGGGAAGCCGAAGCAAATATAATGGCTAAATACCCTCACCTGTTCCCTACCGATTCAATTTCAATTTGAGGTATCAGTTGTTTCCTAATACTTTAATCAGTTTCCATGTTCAGTTCATATGCGCAAGTTTGTTTTATGTTATGGTAAATGTATGTGATTCATGAATTTAGTTCAGCTATGTAATTCTTTTGGGAGGTAGTCATTCCGTTAGTTTTTAGCCTAAATGATCAGTATTTGCATATAATGATTGTATGTTTCTGCTTTTTCTATGTGTTTATAACATTGAAGGATGAATGTTCCTAAGGGGGAAATATTTTTATACTCTAGAAACCCAAGGATTAGACCTGGGAGTTGAAACAAATAAAAACTAAAATTCTGCACCAGGTCACAGAACGGGTCGTTAGTGACACGTGAGGAATGACCATGAGTCGTGAAGTGACTCGTGGTCAAGAAAGGAGGTGGCATGGTCTGGGGGAGACCACGGTTATGACCACGAGTCATGGTAAGACCTCACGACTCATGAGATCACCTGTGGCTTGGACTGGATGCTTGGCAAGAAGTTTTGGACAGTGGGGATCACGGGTGGTGACAATGAGTCATGGTCAGCCACCACGAGTCATGGGGTCCCCTGATGAATTTTTGGCAGTGAACATGACGACTCAAGCCTACTAGTCGTAGGCCCTAGTGACGAGTCGTCCAGTCCCTCATATGGACTGCCAGTCAACAAAATTCTGCAATTTAAGTAAGGGCTTTTTCGTAATTCCTAAGTCCTAAGGTCCTAAACTATGTCGTTTTAACCTCTGAAAGGTGGATTTAAGAGGGGAAAGACTAACCTAAGTGTTCATTCATGTATGTAAAGGAGTAGAAGGGTGATAGAGGGGTGATCAAGGTGATTTCAGCGCTATCTTCCTCGAATTCCTCTTGGGAAATCTATGGAGTGTAAAGATTTACCCCAAATAAGGTATATAGGGTTTGAATGGGTGGTTTAATCTACACCCATGCCCAATTCTCCCTAATCCATGAATTCTACAATTCAATTCTTATAGGGTTTTAACCCAACGCATGAATCCTTAAGAAATCAATATGGGTATGTTACCTAGTATGTCTAAATTGATGGGTTTCGAATAATGGGATGATTTTATATTGTTTTAAATCATTATCT
Organism: Datura stramonium; assembly: GCA_018107945.1. Classification (NCBI taxonomy): domain Eukaryota; kingdom Viridiplantae; phylum Streptophyta; class Magnoliopsida; order Solanales; family Solanaceae; genus Datura; species Datura stramonium. The sequence goes on from JACEIK010002533.1 coordinate 61,022, forward strand.
TGTATACTAGTTCTTTAAACTTAAGGTTCCCAATTATGAGAAGTCCATTATTTGCGCTCCAGTGCATGCGCAAGCATACACAGTCGTACAAGTAATAAAGTGGCCTTTTTTAAGAGCCGGGTGTCGAACCCAAAGGGACTGGACCAATTCAACAAATATTCAAGTTCAAGTGTAAGATTAACCTTCACAAGTGTTGATTAAAGAAGTTTACGGGAAATTATAATTAAGTCTAGGGGTGAGCACAAAACACTTGAGAAACAATATAAGAAGCAACTAGAGTTAGGGCCTAATAATCATGCAATGCTACAATTCTCAATGGGTCGAGTATGAAAACTTCAGTTGTTGTCTCGCATAATTAAAATGCTATGTTCATGGTCTTTCGAGCCTCTAAACACGACAAACTAGTCTCACACCTACATCGTTGAGCGGGGATGTGACGTCCTAATTCATGAAACAATTAAAAATTACATGGATGTGGTTTATGGAGTTTGCACCCTTGATTATGGACTTTCGTACTTCTAATCATTTGCCAAACTTAGCTTCACAACTACTTCTATGAGTGGTGATGTGATAATTCTAAGTTGGTGTCTAGCTGATCCCGTTTTGGCGCAAGAAAGGAAAATAGGTATAGTTTCTATCCTAATCCTTGAATACTATCATAAAGATAGACTGCTCCCTACATTCTCATGTTCTAGCCTAGGTTACTTTATTAAGATTTTACCCACGCTTAACGTTTGTTTTCATGGTGATCAAGCATAAAAACAATAATAATAAAGAATGGAAGACAAGAACAACAACTAACGCTCAAACCAAGAAGAATACATGCATTTACAATCATCTTACGTAGCCTCAGCCCTAGAGGGAAGGGTTTTAGCTACTCATGTTCATACAAATACTCAAAAGCATGATTCAAGTAGAGTACTTACAATAATAATTAAAGAGTAATGAAAAATAAGGAACCCTACGTAGAGTTCTTACATTTTCCCTTCGCTCCTTTACTGTTTCCCAAAATATATCAAATATTAAATGATTTTTTAGGAGCTAGGTTTTAATTTATACTAAGTGAAAATTTGAAAAGAAATTTAGCCATGCATGGAAGCACCTCTAGTGTCACGGGTGGATGCCCCAATTTACCTTCGTGCCAGACGGTGCGGATACCTTGGTTTGTACTTCTCGACGCTCGTGTGCTTCACAGCTGCTTGTCGCTGGCGTGGCACGGAAGCCATCGCGCGGGAGCCCTTAGCAGCCACACGGTGCCATGTTGTGTTGCTTCCGCTGCTTGCCTGTATGACGCCACCGAGATGACACACGCTATCCGTGGGTCGGCTGTGTGGCATGCTGGCATGCGCGGGGCTGTTTTCATGCCATCTTATGCAATTTAATCTTTGTCCCAACTCAATTCAAAGCTCCGCCTTGCTGATGCACATCTTCATGGCCCAGCCCATCTTTAACATTTTTTCCTACAAAACAAAGAGCTAATCACATTGGTTAGTTTATGTGAAATTTATACAAATCACATGAGAATGTAATTAATTGATAACCAACATGACTTAATTTAAGTTATAAAATAGCACTTGGGCACGTAATTATGCCCAAGATCATCCATGAAAGTTCATGATTATGATTTAAGTATGATGTGAATTTTATTTAGAAGCATGTTTTCAATTACCCATGTTTTTATGATGATGATTTCCATCAAATTGAGTATTTCAAGTATGTTTATATATCGGGCAATGCCCACATATCCAAGCATGATTCATGATATATGACTTTGGTACAGGCTCTGAGCCCGATTACAAGGCTAGTTCATGAACCTTCAGAAATATTTATGATTATCATGATTTAACTAGCCCATGCCATGTCGTATGTTACTTTATGAGTATGTTGCATGTTTAGGAGTAGTAAGCCAAAATCAGTAGGTTCGGGGCCCTGGTTACACAATGAATCCTTAGAAGTCGTATCACCGTAGGTCATTTTGGGACCTCCCTTGATGCTTTTCCCCTTTTTTTGCCCTAATGGGGCCTTTCATGTGTGATATCACGCCTTTCATGTTCTACCTACTTGATCTGAAACAGCCTCCCGACTAGATTTACATGGGGTATGTCGGTTATAAGAATTTTCTCCCTACTGTTCCTCCTTTGGTTTATGCATGTATTAATATGTTCTTTGGCTCAATTCATGTCTATGAAATGCTTTTCTCTCATGTTTATGATTACGACAAGTTATGAATGTTTTTGAAAACCTTGAGCCTTACATTTATTTTTTAATTTTAGCATTATAATATGTTATCCTATTATGAATTTTATGTATTTTCGTGTTCATTTCTTACTCTGCATACTTGGTACATTCTTGTGCATGACCCGGAGTGGAGGCAGGTATCGCGACATGGGACAAGGGACCTCGGGAGACCCCAAGTCAGCCATGACACAAGCATACATCTAACTCAATCAGTAAGCTGAAGATTCAACAATATAAACTCAACGGAAGTCTAACTCAACATAACATTAGAATAAGCATCCAAAGCTGAATACATACATGAGTCTTAAATGCCTCTAGTCTTGGCCGAGTTGATGGGACAAGACCCCAAATGTTGACTCAACAATACTAAAACTGAAAGACACATAAGAAACTGAAGTCAACCCTTGAAAAGATGAGGTCACCAACCAAGTAGATGCTAGCTCTGACAATCAGGCCTGGCAGGGGTTGAGCAGGAGGCTGGGCCTGTCATGAGAACAATACAACATAAGAAAGTATGCGGTCAATTCGTGGAATGTACCGAGTGATATGCAAGGTAAGTAAAACCGACTTTTATTAAGTAAAATCATTTAAAACATATCATAACATATCGCAAGATATGGAAATCTCAGAGGAGAGTTGACATGCACTCTTACGGAAATCATAAACACCAATAAACATGACTTCCATGGCTTCATAACATCAACAGTGACTCAAATGACTCAAAGTACGATATATGACATTTATGAAAATCTGAACAATGAGTCAAACCTTGCTTTTAGATCACATATTTAAAATATAAGTATGAGTAATGGATAGGCAAAATCTGAAATCATATAGACAATAGGAGACTCATCACTTAAGCGACATACCACGATAGAGCTTATGTAGTCCCAGCTACTTACCTCAAGTGGCGAGCCATCCAAAACCTTACTGGGGCTAAGGACACTACCATGATATCGACATCAAGATTATGGGCCATTTGGGTTGGGGATAGCTCACAAGGGAGATTTAATAATATAATAGTATCAACCTACGTTGGCACGTAGTTAAGGGGAATAGGGTGATCGACACCTTAGCCCGCTCGGTGCTAGATTCTTCTCCCAAAACATGCAATGCCTATATCGTACATGGCAAGCTAAATATCATCTATTATGACGAAGCTCAAGGTGAAATCATGCATAACTCAACATGTTATAAAAAGCTCAACATTGTCTCTATCACACCCCAAAAAGGCGCGGGGTAGGCGCAGCGGCACCTCGATTCATGATTGATCGAGAATCCGGCAATATGACATCTGTAACTATAACACTTAGGCCATCAGGCCACCTGTCACAATCAATGAAGAATAAAGCGGACCTATAAGGTCTCAACAATCTGAGTAAACAATCAAAATGCAACCAACGCAATTAGTGTGCTATACCAAGCAAAAATAAGTTGAGGAGGCCACAAACTGAATAACACTGTACACACTAAGTCCACAAAGCCTCTAAAAAGTGGCGGTTGATGTCGGAACAAGGCTCCGACCTACCCTGCTTGCATCTCAAAGGCCAAAGAATAAATAATGAAGCCTAGCTCCGGAAGAAGAGACATGCAACCATCTGGTGATCTCACAAACTACTACTCAATAGGCCATCCTGACATCTACGCACATTAGCGCGAGCGTGAGTCCCAAGCAAGGGGGCGTCAATACGAATGAATATCTTGTGGTATGTAAATTTGGCTGTAACCATGAGATAACAATCTTGTAATAGCGGCTTAGCACATAAACATATAAAGGATAAATATAACATTGAACTCTGCTTTGTAATTGATAACAGACTATAACATATAAGCGTTCAAGATAAGCCGAACCGGGAATAAGGAATGGTAACAACACGGAATCCTAGAAGCGAAACACGATAATAACTTTATAATGAGATGAAAATGCAATTAATAAATGCACAAGAAGAAACTATAAGCTGTAATGCCGGCGACCGGTAACCGGCCAAATCCATATATAAAATTCGTACAACGGGTGTACCACACTGTGGTAAATAAAATATCTCCGAGTCGATGTACCACGAGGTAAAATAAAAAAGATCTCCGGCCAGGTGTACCACACGGGGTAAAATAGAAATATCTCCATCGATGTACCACACGGGATAAAATAGCTATCTTGACCGATGTACCACAGGGGTAAAATAAAAATATCTCAGATCGATGCTGTGCCACACGGTAGGCAAAATAAAGATCTCCGGCCCAGGTGTACCACACGGGGTAAAATAAAAATATCTCCAATATTATTTGCACACCAGAATTAAAATAAAAATATCTCCAGTTGATGTACCACACGAGGGTAAAATAAAAATATCTCCGGTAATAGCACCCACCCCGGGGTAAAATAAAAGATCTCAGTAGGTTAATGCTCCTTTAGGAGTAAAATAAAAAGATCTCCAGCCGGTGTACCTCAGGGTAAAATAAAGCAAATCTTAATCACCATCATAAATGGAGCTGACAGAGCTCAAACAAACTATTTGAATACGAAGCAATATGTTGATCATTAACTATAACATGTGTAGGATCTTACCACTGACCCTAATACTACAATTATACCATACACATATGGTCTTTCATTTTATCATTTAAATACATACATATCTTTGTGAATGTATTCTAGGGAAGTTCATAGAACTGAAATATCATAAAGACATGTGTAGACTCACATTCAATATTTTAAACATCTCCTAGAGATTCTAACACGAGGGAGCGGGGAGAGGAATCCTTAACCTAACATTTTCTATTAACAATCTTAGCATTCATTTCGTGCTTATACTGGATTTGACTTTCTTTCATATCAAGAATTATGAGCACACCTCATTCATTGCACATCATATCACATCTCAGGAGTAAGTGTGAACGGGGAAGACATAACTTGTGTATCTCAAACCTGGAGCTCTTTAATATACAAATGCTAGGCAACTATCTAGGGGCTTCCTTAAGATAAATAAAGACTTATAGTCGTGCTTCCGACAACGTAGGAAAGCTCATGTGAATCATTGCAATATATGTGGAGCTTAGAAAAGCTTAGCAGCATTATAAATAGCTTAGAAGCTTCTAAGAAAAAAAATCCTTTAAAACTTGAGAAAGTTACTCCAACTCATAGAACAAATAATAAAAAAATAATTGTTTAAAAAGAGCTGACGAAGAACTTCTCACTTAACTTTAGTCACTATCTTGAAATATTCGATTTTAATCATTTTCCTAAAGTTAACATTTCTTGGCCTTGATTTTCTTAACACAATGAACATACTCAACTTTATCTATAATCGTTTTTGCTAAATGTCATTAGAGCAGGGTAAATCTTGTTGGCTATTTGCCTAACTCATTAAAAATCCTAACACTTTTCATCTAAAAATAACCTTTGGCTTTACTTTTCTTATTCATCATAAATTCTTTTCCAACCAGGATTCGTAATTTCCTACTTAATTATTTACTCTCGTGTTCATTATTCAAGAATTTCTTATCGCCCTTCTTTTTACTAATTTCCAACCTTATCTCTTAAAATCGTCTTGTTCATATTTAACATCTGTCAAAGGTTCCTGAAATCAACTATGGAAAGAGGGTATATAACTCACATTTTACACCTTAAAGTTCTAATATTTACTCTTACCTCTCCATTACTTTACCAGGAGCCTCAACCTTTACTCTTAGGTTGATTTCCTTACACATCTACAACTTTCAAAGAACATACGACGTGTCTAATTAAAGCCTTAAGCAATTCTTAGGAGGTCTAGATAACTCAAAAGCTCTAATAAACATTTATAGAGTTTCGAAAGGTAATCCTTATTTGCTTTAGCGCGTAATTTGAACGTAATCATAAACACATATACATACATATATATATATATATATATATTAATTTATAACCTGTTAATATCAAGATATTCTACATAACTTTTGCTAATAAAGATGGTTCTATATAAATATAAATAGTTTATCCATTCGGGCCCTATTTTCCAAGTTTAACGTATGGAGTTAATTAAGAAACGCATTAATTAGTCACTTAGCTTAAGGAAGGGATGGGGAACCATCTCATGGCCCTAAGAGTACCTTAAAAGATGAATATAAGAGGGTAGGTAGCATGCAAGGAAATTCATTTCGTTACCTCGTTAGCCCTTTTGAGTTAAAACTGATTTCAATTATTAAGTTTATCACGCGCGTCGTACGTCTTGCCATGCTTACCAAATTTATTAGCAAGCATAATGTGAAACAACTTTGACACCACAAATACATAACATAATGTAAAGGACCAGCTCACAGTGCCCAAGTCGAGGGGACTTCAAACTCCATTTACAACTATGACCATACTAGAGGGCAATTGCCCTCTCCGCTTCACATTCATATGTTCCAACTCTTTAGCAAATACACACCTTAATACGAAGTAATTCTAACAAATGGGAGGAAAAATAATATGCTAATACAGAAGCTCAAGTACAGGGGAATGCTGGATTAATCCTCGCTTGAATTCATGCTTGAAATCAAAGAAACGAAAGAATACCTTACATACCTTTCTCCGATGAACTTTTCTCCTAGCCGATTTCCTATTTCAATGATCAGACTTCAACCTCCTTAATCCAGTGGTTTATAGGTAATTACAAGATCAATCTATAGCACAAAATTCAGCCAAAATAACTAAACAATGGCATTCACAATAGCAACAACAACACACGGCAACATCAACAACATTTAGCCATTTTCTCAACTAGTTTTCACTAACTTTTAAGGGAAAAACAAGAGGAAATTTTACCTTGGATTCTTCTGTAATTATTTCCCCTAAGTATGAGTATGATTCTATAAAAATAAACAGCCAAAAATCCTAAGGAAAATGAGAAATACTTAGCTAACAAACAGTCAATCGGCAGCTCACTTAGCTGCCAATTTCTAGATTTTCTCTTTACAATTTTAGAGGTTTAAAAGGGTCAAAATACTTACCTTTTGCTGGGGATTTGTTCTTGTTTAAAAAAGTATGAGTAATTGACCTCAACTTCGTCCAAAAATACAGCAACCATGCTGTCTAAAACGCCACAAAACAGTTCGCAACACACCAAACACACATCCAACTTCTAGTCTTGTAATAAAAAATTTAAGCAAGGATAGTAGTAGAATCCTTACCTTTTATACTTGTGTTTAATCCTTACCAGAAGTGAACGTATATGTGTAGCTTAGGAAAGCTTCAAAAATGCAGCAAATTCACCACAGCAACAGTGCCCAAGTGCAGCCAAAAGCAATACCAACACACCACCTTCACCTATGGTAGATCCCTTCACTTAGCTTTAGTTTAATGGAGTTTATCTTAGTGTTTTCCTTGGTTGTTTTGCTTTGGAAATTTGAGAGAATTTCAGAGGATAAGCAGGCACCTTAATTCTGGAAACATTGAAAATGATTTGATAAGTCATGACTTAAAATATAAAGCAAGTTGGGCGGTGGCCGATTTAGAGCAGTGGCCTCCTTCTTGCCAACCAGTATCACGGTAAAATGTCTATAACATTTTACTCCGAACTCCGATTGATGAAACGGTTTGATGTTCACAGAAACTAGACTCAAATAAATGTAATTTTATAGGTCGTGGAGCTTATAATTCATTATATACTAGGAGATATTGTTATTTAAATTTGACCCTTACTTATGAACTTCACATACTCTTTGATTTTCCGTTCGTACACATTTTCCTTGTCATCTACGACAAATATACAACCGTACTTCCCTTAACGCATAGCATACAAATATCAAATAATTACCAAATATATTTCGAGGTGTAATAGTCTATTGACAAAGCTCAATAATGAAATCATGCATGGACTCGACATCATATGAAAAATAAGCTCAATAATACTTACATCTCAATTGTGAATTCATGCATATGAAGTTTTATTTCAAAATATACCACAAGATAAAAACATACTTGGGAGTCTTTACTCCAAAACCATGTGGTAAGCATGCATAGGAAAACTTCATTCAAAACATACCACAAGCTAGAATATAAAATTTGAGAGTAATCGCTCCAAAACAATGTGGTAAGCTTAGATCGGAAAAATCATCATTTAAACTTAACATGTGGACATTGCCCAAAGATTTATCACACTTTGATCTACTTAATTCATTTTCAAATAATATCATAATCATGGGTAACTTTAGAAACATACTTTTCATCATCAAACCTCATCGTCATCAAACCTCATCATCGTTATACATTCAACATCATTCTCTTCTTTCATGAACATCTCTTTAATGGGCCTTTAGATTCATAAAACTAGAAAACACAATTTTGACTGAAAACAATTTAAAATCTTCCCATGCTTTACAATTTATCAATAGAAACAGCTACATAATCGTACCCATGCCTAGAAATGGAAGAATTATGCAATTAGGTAAAAACCCCATAACATGATCATAAGAATTTCTCATGCTTAGATAGAGGTTGGGCATGGGTGAGGGAACACCCACTTACAATTCTAAATACCTAGAAGGGATGATTTTACCACTTCTCTAATGTCCCAAGATGAAACTCTAATGGAAACATTCAAGACTTGCTCTAAATCCTCTCTTCAAACTCTCAAGTTTGCATGCATGGAATGAAAAGGCTTATGATAGGTTATGTACTCTTAAAACCACGTAAAACGAGCCTTAAACAATGTTGTTTGAGGTCTCATAGAATAGAAAAGTCAAAAATTCCCTTAATGAATCTGCCTGAGACCCGTTTCAGATTGGACCGCGGAAGGAACCAACGGGTGATTGGAAGGAACGGCGACCCGTTGTGTTGCTCGTATTTGCAATGCGAGGATCACCTCGGGCCCCGAACAGCGATTGGACAAGATGGCTGTCCTCTAAAACAACAGAGCGGACATGGGCAATATGTCTAAAACAATGGATCATTACATGGTATTCTTTTCTCTTCATAAAAAAATCTGAACACCTTTACCATGAGCCTCACACATGACTGGTGCACTTCGACAAGTTGTGGTCTTGATTCTCAAATACACTAGAAATCTTGGCATCCAACCAAACCGGTAACCACGGGTCCCTCTGGCAGTTATGGGGCAGGCCCGTTTGTATCCCAATAGGCGACCGAGTCTCCTGCTTTGCTAGAAATGGCTTGTTGTCTCGAAAAATGAGTCGTTGTGTCGTACATGTCTACTTGCCACCCGGACTCCTGCCCATTTTTTAACGACCCTTGATTTGGATACCAAGAGTCATTACATGAATCAGATTCTGTGATATTTTCCTGATTTCAGTAGTTTTAAACTTTGCTCTCTTAGGGTCTTCTCCTGGAAGTTGCTTTCAAGGTATTACAATATCTCCCCCTTGGAACATTCTTCCTCGAATGTAGAAACTTACGCGGAAAACAAACATGCAATTATCATATTCAAATATTGATCATTAAAATCAAAAGCTGGCGGAATGACTATGTCACGCCCACTTTGGAGGCATGGCCCGGCACTGGTGCCCTACTAAGACACAGACTGCTTGGACTGCGGGCTAAGCACTTGGTGCCGGGCGGCTCTAATTGCGGATTCAAGAAAACGACGGGCTATATAACGGTTGTAAATACAACCTCAGACCAACTAGGCCTATAGCCACCTATAAGACACCAACAGCTAACAAGAACAATAGAAGTTTAAAGGAACCTATGCGGGCCGACAAGACCACCATATTCACTCAGTTACTTATTGAATCAAGAAAACATGTGCTAAAGCACTACGTGACCGACAAGGTCACCACTATAGCCCGAATGAGGCCCCACACGGCCATCATAAATAAACTAAAACATATACACATGGCCTCACACGGCCGGTACAGATAACCCACGGGGAATATACAATCGCGAAGCCTCTAAGAATTCTGATAATATGGTCGGGACGGGGCCAGAGCCTACCCTCTTAGCCCAACAAAGAAAAGAAGCCAACCTCCTTCATCAACTCGGATGACTGGAGGCGTGACTCTGTGTGCTGGTTGGAACCAGGATCGTCTCCTCGTCTATGAGTACCTGCGGGCAAGTAATGCGCGCCCAAGCGGGTAGGTACCCTTAATTGCAGTATGCAAAGCAAGCGGAACATGGCGAAGATAAGCAGTGGGTGGTAGTTGTTGAAATGATAAAGGATAGCTAAAGTGCGGAATAGTAGAATTGTACCGAACTTAAGCGCTGCTGGAAGAAGGTAAGAATCATACACACCGATGCGGCGTCTGCTATTTATCAATATGTATATATATATATATATATATAGCATACAAGAACCTATACCAGCCCACAGCAAGCCAAAGGTGCCAATCAACACGCAATCTATGTACCCCTACGGGCCAAACCATCCAAATAAATTCGAGTCCACTAACCTATAACTACGAGCTTCCCGCGGCCCATAGGTATGCATCTTGGACTCTCTGGGCTGACTATAAACGCTGTGAGTTCGAGAGGACTCATGTAAACGTAATCTGAAATCTTCCTCACTAATCTATAATGGTGCCACAGGCAGCTCGACATGGTATCTTGTAATGCTGATCAGCACCTTTATGGGAATGCCATCATCTTCGTCCCTCTTGCGGACGACATTGCCCTCCTTGGAGTGATGTATGCTCACCCTACGGCGGGCGAGTCGACACAACTATTAACCATGGGGTGGCAAGGATGCTCTAAGGGTGCCCACATATCACAAACAAGTCTCAACAAACAACGATAATCACATATATGTATATTAAATCGAAAATACTATCCATGTTCTGATATTTTTATTACGAGATCTCTTCTTTGAATTAAACTAATTACAATCTTGAGTTATACCAAGTATGGAATGATATCTCGTATCGATACTAATTCACGGCTTTTATTGCATATGGTATAGCACCTCAACATTGCCCCACTAAATTTACACTGGCATAATACTCGGCTTCTAAGCTTTCTTTTGGGAATTTACTCTATTTTTACTATGCTAGAATTACTAACTACTTGAAGAAACTAGCTTTACATACCTTAGTTTCGACTTCTAGACTAGCTGGCGTAACTTTGCCAATATCCAGCTATTTCTTCCAACTACATTCATATACAATAATTCAAGTAAATCCATCAATATTCCGGAGAAAACCTACTTTGAATATATATATAGACAAAACTTTTTGTTATCGAAGAAAGCAGTAGAAAACTCGCTATTTCTTGGAAGTTCGGAGGGAGAAATACTCACTTTTGGGATAGGAGTATATTGACACTAATTTGGAGCAATTCCACTTACCTTAGCTCGGTAGGGCGATGATTCGCCGGCCGAATTTCACGAAACTAACAAAAGAATGTAGCAGCTTAATATTTCACTACCTAAGATTAATTTGAGTTTTGGACCGCGTTTGATGGCGTAATCGAATGAATTTTATATTGAAACCTCGTTCCTCTCTGACTCTCACGTGGATTTGAGTAAATGAAATAAATGATTAAAACCCGAAGTGGGAGGCCTTTTATGCTTGGGGCGAACTGGGGCCTCCCGTGACACGCCGGTCATGTGAGCCCTCCCCTCCCATGTTTCTGGCCGCCATCGTTGAGGGGTTACACTGGCTCCCTCCTTTGCGACCCTTCGACTTGGCGCTTATCCAGGTTTCTTCTCGGGCCACTTCTCTCGCACGTATGGGATTCTAAAACTGTTAACCAATACACATGCGAATAGACCATCTACATTTCAGAACTTACGGTGTAACATCCTCCCCCTTAAGAACATTCGTCCTCGAATGTAAACTTCTACTTGCAAGAATTTCAACTTACTTGACTTATTCTGAAAATATTCGGCGAGTTTCCGCTATTATGGACTATCCTCAAAAACCACAGAAATACGAAAAGTCCAATACAATTACTCCACACAATACGATAGTATTCATCACCCAAGTCAGCTATTTCATTTATTTGCACTTAATATAAGGCAATTCATAAAACAACAATACTAATGTGTATTACAGTGATTAAAATTGTAATAGTTGAGGATATCGGCTTTCATATCTTCTATGCTTCCCAAGTCATCTCCTCTCGGTTCCTATTACGCCATAATACTTTTGTGAAGCAATGTCTTTAGTTCCTCAACACAGAATACACTTTGTGTCTAGTATGGCTACTCGGACCTCTTCATAAACCCAGGTCTTCGTAACTGGACATCATGGTTGGAACAACTCACGGAGGGGTCTCCTATATACTTCCTCGGCATAGACACGTGGAAAACTGGATGAGCGAACTCCTAATTCTGGAGGTAAGTTCAACTCATGTGCTACTTGGCCTATTCACTGACGAATCCTAATAAGGACCAACAAATATCGGGCTAAGCTTACCTTTATTGCTGAATCTCATCACCCCTTTCATTGGAGAAACTTGCAAAAACACCAGGTCATTCACACATTAAATTCTAGGTTTTGCGCCGCACGTCGACATACGATTTCTAACGGCTACGAGGTAGTCGGTAGAGGCGTTCTACGTCGCTTTTACCTTCTCCTCGACCAGGATGAATAATATCCCAGCCCAATTAGCGGCGACTCTCCTACTTCAAACCCGAGTCAGCTTGACGATCTGCATTTTTCCCCATACAAAGCCTCATAGGGTGTCATTTGGATAGTAGTGGTAACTATTATTATACGCAAACTCAATAAGTGGTAGTGCTCATACCAACTACCTCTAAAGTCAATACAAACGCTTGTAACATATCCTTGAGCGTACGAATAGTACGTTACTTTGCCCATCTATCGAGGGTGGAATCTTTGTGCTCGAGATTAATCTGTGTTCCTAGGCCTCTCTAAAATGATTGTAAAATTTAGGCTTTGTAAGTGCGCCCCTCTATCGAGAGATAATGGACAATGGAGACACCGTGCGGTCGGCTATTTCTCTGATATACAACTCGGCATAATCTTGGCGAAGAAAGTAGCCCATACGCGAAGAGTGGCTGATTTTGTCGATCGTAACAATTACCCAAATGCAGTCATTTCTATGTATACAGTACGGGTAATCCTGCTACAAAATCATATTTACTACTTCCCACTTCCAAAGAAGCACCGGCTATGTCTTAGGAATTCAATCCACTGGTTTTAAATTGTTCCGCTTTTACTTGCTGTGATTAGGATGCGGGCTACAAATTTTACTATTTCCCTCTTCATGCACAGCCTTGGTAGATTTCTTTGATATCGTGGTACAATTTCGTCGCGCCTGGGTGGAGAGAATGGCGGGCGTAATATACCTCACTCATAATCTCTTTGGAGAAGCCTTGAAATATCTAAAACACAAGGCGGCCTTTACATCGCAACACTTCATCCTCAATTACACAAAGAAAATCGGCGCTTTTCCTTGTTGAACTCTATCTTTAAGTGAACCGGGTGGATCTTCCTTTGCCGTTCCTTTACCTCCACAACTAATGACGACCTTGCGGTGTTCTGGATTACCACTCTATTGTCTCTGTTTGCGCTACACGAACGGCTAAGCGCTAGCGGTGTATTTCTCGGCCAACTCCCTTTCGGGGTACGCAAGTACACCAAACTCCCCTATAGATTTGCGGCTTAGAGATCTGCTACTACGTTGGCTCTTCTGGGTGATACAGAATATTTACATCATAATCTTTCAGCAATTCCAACCGTGGCCCATTTGCCGCAGGTTAACTCTCTACGAGTGAAGATATATTGTAGGCTCTTATGATCGAGTGAAAATATCCACATGGACTGCTAGTGCAAGTAATGTCTCCATATCTTTAGGCTTGGATCACTTTGCGGCTAGTTCCAGGTCGTGGGTAGGAAATTCTTTTGTGTTTCCTCGGCTATGCGGAAGCATAAGCAATTACCTTAGCATCTTTGCATCAACACATCCTAACCCAACTCCCGAAGCGTCGAATAAACTGCATAACTTATACATGCCTTCGGCAATGCTAATCTTTTGAGGCGGAGGTCAACCTATCTTTCAATTCCTGGAAACTTTGCTCACATGCCTCAAGTCCACTAAAACTTTACTGCTTTTGCGTTAGCTTAGTCGAGTGCCGCTATGGTGGAGAATCCCTCAACAAATCCTTCACTGTGGTACCTGCTAATCCCAGCTACGTACTTCGGTGGATGGCCAAGAGTCCCAGGCCATGTCTTTATTGATTCTATTTTCTGCGTGTCTACACATACCCGGCCTTAGGCCTGTATGCCCACAAGAAGCTGCGAGTTGACCAAAATTCACACTTAGAGAACTTGGCATCTGGCGACGGTCCTTGAGAATGCAGACCAGCATGCGCAAATAATCCTAGTGGTCTACCTCTGAGTGAGAATATACGAATATCGTTAATAAACACTATCATGAATAGGTCTAGGTATGGCTAAAGATGCTATTCATCGGGTCCATAAATACTCTTTGGGGTGTTTGTCGGCCAAAAGGACATGACTAGGAATTTCAAAATGGCCGTATCGGGTCCGCTGAAAGCGGGAGTCTTTTGAATGTCCCTTTCACGAACTTCGAACACGATGGTAGCCGAACCGTAAGTCAATTTTGGATAAATATCCGCCCCGTAACTGATCAAACAAATCATCTATTCTGGAAGCGGATACTTATTTTCTGTAACCTTATTCAGCTTTGCACCGATAATCTATACACATGCGGAGTGACCATCCTTCTTCCTTACAAATAGAGCGGCGCACCAAGGTGAAGTACTCGGCCTAATAAAGCCCATATCTAGCAGGTCTTTGTTTGAACTCCTTTAATTCTCGAAGTTCAGCGGGAGCCATACGATACGGGGAGAGTTGATAGCAAAATTTGAGTGCTGGTAACAAATCAATTGCAAAATCTATTTCCGTTCTAGGGGAATACCGGGTAGCTCATCTAGGAATAAATCGAGGAATTCATTAACCAGACAGAGGCTGCGAGTGGAGGCTCTACCCGAACATCTAGACTCGGAGCTATGTGGTAAATGCATCCCGCCAATATCAACTTCCTCGCACGAAGGTAGGAAATAAACCTACCTTTTGGTGTATTATCAACGCCCTTCAACTCTAAATGTTGCCTCCCTAGAAAGTGGAATCGGACCGTCTTGGTCCGACGTTCTACATTGGCATAGCACGACACCAACCAATCCATACCCATAATGGCGTCGAAATCAATCATCTCTAATTCTACCCAGATCTACTGTGATTTGATGATCAGCAACCTTTCTTATTTCCCTCGATACACCCTTCTTGCTATAACGGAGTCATAGACGGGTGTAGATGCGAAAAGGGTTGTTGAAGTAATTCTAAGTGCAACACTAAACTTCCCGGGGCCACAAATGGGGTAACGTAGGACAAAGTGATCTGGATCAAATCAATACACGAGGCAGGGTGTGAGCAAATAGTCATCATACACATTACCACATACGGAGATACCTTTGAGTCCTACACTCCCGGTAGTGCATAGGTACGGCTTTGGCTATTACACCGAACTAGAGGCCCCTATTATACCTCGGCCTCACCTGCTTGGACGGGCCTACGCCACGCCGAGGATCTTTGGGCTCGCGGCCCTGCGCGCCCTGTCCTGGTTATCTCGGCCACCACGACCTCTGGGCTGGACGGTCTGTGTGACCCTCACATACGCATATATAACACCACATTAGACCATATCTCACAAGCTCTAATATGGGGTGTTTGCAAATAGAGCAAGGTGGGGGTGTGTATCCCTTTTGCTCTTCCCTCCTCTCAGGGGTGAATCTATCGTTCGAGAACTACCGCCGGACTCGACTGTCCTCGGCGAATGAATCTCTACCCCTCTCTTTGCTTTGATTGGTGGGGGTCTAGGTATTCAATCGACAGCGAGCTGGGTCCTCTCTGAATCTCCTCGTATTTCATCGATCTATCCTATGTTGTGCTCACGATTATATGTCTACTTTCCCTGTACCCATTTATCTAAGGCCCTTAATAGTATGGGAAAAGGTGTGCACCCGAGCAATATCCATATCCTCCAGCAGTGTAGGCTTGTCATGCATGCCTCAATGTATTTTGGGTTGGACCCATAATAAGCCGGTGGACTCTGATGGCATGGTGTCCACAAAGGCTGGAGCATACGGGCCCAGGGAGATCGAATTGTAGGCGTAATCCATTGCCTCCTACTTCTCCAAGTGCAAAAAACTGATCCATCCGGGCTGTCAGATTTCCGTGGCAAATAACGATCCGGGAGGCCTACGAAAAGCTAGACGGTGGGGGGAACATATCTGCCTAGGGACCTTTCCCAACTTTCATACGACAACACAACAATATCCTTGACCGGAATACCGCTAACTCAACTAATTTTGTAGACGTCACATGCATGACCCAAAAGATTCTCTACATCTGGTCTAGGAAATTCTTGGGGTCCTACCACTATTAATCCGACCACATGAAGCGTGGGGGACCTAGTGCCCAAAATTCACCGACCCTTGAATTGCCGGACCGACCGGATGACTTCTGCTGACCACCAGGTGGCACCTTTGGCGTGGTATCCCTCATTTGTGCCAACATAACTACTGCGCCGAATTTCCTGGTCGGATGGTGTAGGTACGAATTTGTTGGAGGCGGTATCATTTCGAGGGGCTCTTGGTGAGGTGGGAATTTCTTGAGAAGTTCGTGATGATGCCTCGTATCGCCCTCGAGATCGGGATTATTTTAGATGAAGTTGAGGCATCCTAGGGTGCACTTCTCTAGCTGGTATCCGAGTCTTACGCAATGGCCGAGGGTGTTTCTGGTCTAGCGCTACGTGACAGACAAGGTCACCACTACCAACGAATGAGGCCCCACACGACCATCATACACAAACTAAAACATACACATGGCCTCCACCACGGCGGTACAGCTAACCCACGGGGAATATACAATCATAAGCCTCTAAGAATACTAATAATACGGTCGGAAGAGACTGACCTACCCAAACTATACAACAAAAGAAATAAACCTCATGTCCCAGCTCAGGATGGCTGGAGGGCGTAGACGTGTGCTGGCTGGAATCAAGACGGATTGACTCCTCGTCTATAGTACTGCGGTGAAGTAATGCGCGCCCTAAACGGGCGTTAGTACCACTGATGCCAGTATACAAAGCAAGTAGACATAACCTAAGATAAACAATAAAGTGAGTGATTCTTGAAATGACAAAGGATAGCTAAAACTTTATAAGAATAGTAAATTTGTACGAGCTTATCTGGAAAGAGGTAAGAATCATACACCTTACGATGCGTGATCTGCTATTTATCGACTTAATAAGTATCATATATATATATAGCATAAAAAAACCTATACTAGCCCCCATAAGCCAGAAGGTGCCAATCAACACGCAATCTATATACCCCTACTGAGACCAAACCATCAAAAAATAAATTCCTCCACTCACCTAATAACTACGAGCATCCCTCCGACCCCTTGGGTATACGGCTTGGGCTCTCTGGGCTGACTATAGCGTATACGATTCCGCGGAGGACTCATGTAGCATGTCCAATCGTATCTATGTCATGATACATTGCACAGGCGCAAGCGCTCAATAGGGTATACTGTAATGCTTATCAGCATGCTATAAATCGGCATCCCATCTTCATCCAGCGCTTAGACGGCATACCCTCCTTGGAGTGATGTATCCTTACCCTCTGGAGGGCGAATTCGACACGGCTAACCACAGGGCGGCAAGGAAGCTCAAGGGTGCCAACATATCACAAACAAGTCTCAACAAACAACGGTAATCACATATAACATGTATATTAAATGCGAAAATACTATCCATGTGTTACGATGTTCTATTATGAATCTCTTCTTTGAATTAAAGCCAGATACGTCTTGAGTTATACCTTATGCAGGAATGATATCTCGTATGCGATACTAATTCTGACTTTTACTCTGCATATGGTATAAAAACTCAGACATGCGAATTTACACTGGCACAATATTCGGCTTAGGCTTTCTTACGTAATTTACTCTATTTTACTATGATAGGGTACCCTTCTTTGCAGAAGAAACTAGCGTTACATACCTTAGTTTCGACTTCTAGACTAGCGCTAACTCCGGCCAATATCTAGCTTCTTCTTCCAACTACATTCATATACCACGGTAATTAGAAGTAAATCTATCAATATTAGGAAGAAAACACTACTTTGAATATATTTATATCCCAAACTTTGACTTATCGGAAAATAGTCGAAAACTCGCTATTTCTCGAAAGTCCAGAAGGGAGAAATACTCAATTTAGGGTTAGGAGTATATTGACATAATTTAGAGCAATTCAACATAGCTCGGTAGGACGACAATTCGCCGGCCGAATTTCACGAAACTAACTCCTTGAGGAATGCTCCGTGACTTAATACTTCACTACCTAAGATTGGTCGAGTTTGGACCCCGCGTTTGACGGCGTAATCGGATGAATTTTATATTGAAACCTCGTTCCTCTATGTTCTCTACATTCGTTTAAATGAAATGAAATAAATGATTAAAACCTTAAGTGTGAGGCCTTTTATACTTGGGGCCTTAATGAGGCCTGCGTGACACGCCGGAGTCAGCGGAGAGCCCCCCTCCGTGTTTCTGACGCCATCGCGGAGGGTTTCTGCACCGGATCCCATTTGCGACCCTCCGACTTGGCGCTTGTCAGTTTCTTCCGGGCCTTCCTCGTACGAATGGCATTCTAAAACTCTTAACCACCATGCGAATAGGCCATCTACATGTTAAAAATTTACGAGGTGTAACACACTACCCCACGAAAAGAACTACGGTGAACCAAATTCGGACATCACATACATCTATCATATCATAAGTCAAACTTGTGCGAGATGGGCGAACATGAAACTGATTAGAGGAATTAGGGCAAACATACCTCAAACTGAAATTGAACCGATAGGGAGCAGGTGAGGTATTTAGCCATCATAGTCACTTGACTTCCCATATAGCTCCCTCAACATGCTGATTTCTCCATAACACCTTTGCTGAAGCTATACTTCTTTGTTCCTCAGCCTCCGAACCTGACGATCCAAGATTGCAACTGGAATTTCCTCATAACTGAGGCTATCTCCCACACCAACACTTTCCACCAGGATAACTAAAGTTGGATCACCCAAGCACTATTTCAAGAGAGATACATGAAAGATGGGATGAGCTGAAGATAACTCCGATGGAAAGTCCAACTCGTACGCTACCTTACCAATTCTTTTCATAACATGGTAGGGACAACATAGCGGGGACTGAATTTTCCTTTCTTTCCGAACCGCATGACTCCCTTCGTGAGAGACACCTTTAGAAATACCTAATTTCCCACCTCGAACTCCAACTCTCTCCTTCTCACATCAACATATGACTTTTGAAAACTCTGAGCTATTTTAAGCATGTCCCTTATCTACTAAACCTTTACCATGGCCTCATTAACCGAATCAAGCCATATCATAGCTGCCTCACAAACCTCAAACCATCCAATGCGTGATCTACACCTTCGCCCATAAAGATCCTCGAACTGTGCCATCTAGATGTTAGAGTGATAACTGTTATTATAAGCAAACTCGATCAAGGGCAAATGATCTTTCCATCTACCTTCGAAATCCATCATATATGCTCTCAACATGTCCTCAAGAGTCTTGATTTTTCATTCTGCCTGGCCATCCATTTGTGGATGAAAGGCTGTACTGAGCTTAACTTGAGTCCCAAGCCCCTTCTGAAAAGACAGCCTGAACTGGGAGGTAAACTAAGACATTGGTCTTCAATGATATAAAAGGGCACTCCATTAAGTGGAACCAACTCCCGAATATACAATTTTGCATAATCATCCTTTGAATTTGTGGTTTTCACTGGTAGGAAATGTGCAGCTTTGGTCAACCTGTCTACCACCACCCAAATAGAATCGTAGTGTTGATGTGTACGAGGTAGGCCTGTAATGAAATCCATATTAATCTTTTCCCACTTCCAAGTGGGAATGCTAATATCCTGAAGTATGCCTCCCGGCCTTTGATGCTTGACTTTCACTTGCTGACAGTTCAAGAACATAGCTATGAATTTTGCAATATCCTTCTTCATTCCATTCCACCAATATATTTTCCGCAAATCATGATACATCTTGGTGGCACCCAGATGGATAGAATACCTGGATCCATGCGCCTCATGCAATATCCGATCCCTCAAATTATCAATATCTGAAACACATAGACGACCCTGGTACCGCAACACCCCATCTTCCCCTTGGGAGAAGACCTCCACCTTCTGACTCCGAACGACTTCTTTTAGCTTTACAAAAATTGGATCCTCATCTTGTCTAGCCTTCAGATCAGTCATCAAGAACGATTCTGATACGTTTTGCACAATAACGCCGCCATCAGTCGAGTCGACCAATATAACTCCTAACCTCGCAAGTCGATGGACATCTTTCACCAACTCCTTCTTTCTTTCATCCACATAGGACACACTCTCCATAGAGAGCCTACTAAGCGCGTCTGTTACCATATTAGACTTACACGGGTGGTAAAGAACACTCATATCATAGTCCTTAAGTAGCTCCAATCACTTCCTTTACCGAAGATTGAAATCTTTCTGTGCGAACACATATTGCAAGCTCTTGTGGTCCATGAATACATCCACGTGGACCCCATACAAGTAATACTATCATATCTTCAATGCAAATACCACCGAGGCCAACACAAGATCATGGGTTGGGTAGTTCTTCTCATGGATCTTTAACTGTCTAGAGGCATATGCTATTACCTTTCCCCGCTGCATCAATGCACATCCGATCCCGATTCTCGAAGAATCACAATACACCACAAAACCATCAGTACCCTCGGGTAGGGTCAACACCGGTGCTAAAGTGAGTCGAGTCTTCAACTCTTGGAAGCTTTTCTCAAAAGCCTCCGACCATTGAAAATTTGCCTTTTTCTGAGTCAACTTGGTCAATGGTGTAGCAATTGATGAAAAACCCTAAAAAACCTATGGTAGTAGCCAGCTAGGCCTAAGAAACTCCGAATACATGAAGGATTCACCGGTCTAGGCCAATTCTTCACTGCTTTGATTTTCTGTGAATCTACTTTTATACCCTCACTCGATACCACATGGCCCAAAAATGCCACAAAGTCCAACTAAAACTCACATTTTCTAAACTTTGCATACAACTGACGATCCTTGAGGGTTTGAAGCACTACTCTCAAGTGAGCGGCATGCTCCTTATCTCTCCGAGAGTATATAAGTATGTCGTCAATGAACATAATCACAAACATGTCCAAATATGCCTTGAACACCCTGTTCATTAGATCCATAAAAGCTGCAGGGGCTGGTTACTCCAAAAGACATAACAATAAATTCGTAGTGACCATACCGAGTCCTAAAAGTAGTTTTCGGGATGTCACTCTCCGGAACCCTAAGCTGATGGTACCCGGATCTGAGATCAATCTTGGAGAAACATTTGACACCCTGAAGCTGGTCAAACAAATCATCGATCCCCGGTAAGGGATACTTGTTCATAATGGTGACCTTGTTCAGCTGTCTATAATCAACACAAATCCAAAGAGAACCATCTTTCTTTCGGACGAAGAGGACTGGTGCACCCCTTGGAGACTTACTCGGTTTAATAAAGCCCTTATCTAATAGGTCCTTCAACTGATCCTTCAACTCTTTTAGCTTGGCTGGAGCCATTCTGTAAGGCGGAATAGAAATAGGCTGCGTGTTGGGAAAAAGATCTATATCGAAATCAATCTCCCGCTCAGGAGGAACACCTAACAAATCATCAGGAAAGACCTTTAGATACTCACGTATTACTGGAACTGACTGGATAGTCGGGGTTTCTGACTCGACATCCTTAACCCTAACTAGATGGTACATGCAACCCTTAGAAATCATCTTCCTAGCCTTAAGATAGGAAATGATTCGGCCTACAGGCACAGATGAACTACCCTTCCACTCCAAGATTGGCTCACCTGGATATCTGAACTCTACTACTCGAGTTATACAATTAACTGATACATAGCATGCAAATAGCTAATCCATGTCGAGAATAACTTCAAAATTGGTCATGGATAACTCTATCAAGTCTGCTGAGGTGACCTTATGAAGGACTGAGATTGGGCAACCTCTATACACCCATCTAGGTATAACTGAGTCACCTATAGGAGTGGAAACTGAGAAGGGTTCTAACAAGACATCGGGACTGACTCTGAAGCTACTGGCCACATATGGTGTCACGAAGGATAAGGTAGCCCCCAGATCTAACAAAGCATATACATCAATATGGAAAACTCACAACATACCAGTGACCACATCCGGGGAGACCTCATGCTCCTGATGGGATGCTAAAGCATAGAATCTATTCTGACACTGACCGCCAGCTGTTCTAGTAGATGCTCCCTGATATGCTGAGCGTGCGGGAGGGGATGCTTAACTAGAAGTTGGGCCTCGGCCCCCAACCTGATCCTTTCTCGCAGCTGGACAATCTCGAAGCATGTGTTGGGGCAGCCCACACCCGAAACAAGCACCTAAACTTGCCAAGAACTGGCTTGTGTTCCCTCGACACACCTGCAACAAGCTGGACTACTAGAATTTGCGGGTATGCTTCTCTGACCCCTTGAGCCAGATGCTCGCCCTTTCTGATCATGTCTATGCTTGGATTGCACACTCAATGCCGAAGATGCTGGGGTCGGTGATATTTGGTGAGTTTGTTATCGGTGCCCACCACCGGACCTCTATTGAGAGAATCTGTGATCCTCGGTCCTCGCCCTCTTGGCCTCCCTCTCTCTCAAATGTTCCTCCTCCATCTACTGGGCGTACAACACTATTCGAGGAAAGTCCATATCTGGTGTAGCATGCTATCCTGTAGTCTTTGTCCAAATAACCTATGACTCTATTGACGAATCTACTCACCTGCATCCTCTAATCGGCTACTAACTCTGGAGCATATTTTGATAAGCGAGTGAACATAAAGGAATACTCTTGTATAGTCATTCTCCCCTACTTCAAATTCACAAACTCAGCTTCTTTCAACTCCCTCATCTCCCGAGGGAAAAATCGGTCTAGGATTGCAACCTACAACTCTTCCCAAGTGACCAGATCTGCTCCTAAGGCCCTGCTATCCTTCCATTTATGAAACCAGATATGCGCAACCCCCATTAACTGGTAGGAAGAAAACTCGGCGCACTCAACACTACTCACCCCCTGACTTGGGTGATCATGAAAATATCATCCCCAAACTCATGTGGGTCCTCACCTACCTTCGACCCCGTGAACTCCGAGGGGCTCATCCTCAAGAAGTCTCTGATTCGAGCCACCACTGCATTTTCATTTTGCGAAAAATGCACAATGGTCTGTTGGTTGACCTAAGCGGTCAAGTCCTGAGCAAGCATTTAAATTGCGGCCCAAAACCTAGCATGATCGGCTGGCTCCGGTGCCTGAGGCTCCTGAACTGGTGAGGTTGGCTGATGCCCAAAACCATTTCTATCCTCGTGGCCTTCACCACCTCCATTCCTCTTTCCGTTCATTCTTCCAAGATCCATGATTCTTCAATCGCAAATAGCATGAATTAGATGGATAGAAAGACTTTTCATCACACGACATAGAATCATGTAAGAAGGGAACATTTCCTAAACACCTCGTAGTCTCTTCATCATAAGTGTGGAGAACTTCACACTTGTGAAAAAGACTCTATTTGATGTAGCTTTCAGACACCCTAGGACACTTCAAACCTATGGCTCTGATACAAAGTTTTTCACGACCCGAGTGGGGGCCCAGATCGCGACATGGGACAAGGGACCTCGACAGACCCCAAGTCAACACATGGCACAAACATACATCTAACTCAGCCAATAGGCTGAAGATTTAACAATATAAACTCAGCGGAAGTCTTACTCAACATAACATCAAAATAAGCATCCTAAGCTGAATACATACATGAGTCTAAAAAGCCTCTAATCTAGATATGTTGATGGGACAAGACCCCAACTAACTCAACAATATTGAAACTAAAAATACACAAGGAAACTAAAAGTCTAGCCCTCGAAGGATGAGGAATCACCAACCAAGTAGGTGTTAACTCTGACAACCGACTACGAGCGGGGCTGAGACTGGGAGCTAGGTCCTGTATCATGAAATGTTACAATATAGAAAGTATGTGGTCAGTACATGGAATGTACCGAGTATGCAAGGTAAGTAAAACCGCTTAAGTAAAGTAAATCATTTAAAACATATCATAAGCTTTCAAATTTGAGAGGAGGGTTGACATGCACGTTTCGAAAATTATAAACTTTTCATAGACATGACTATTCATAGCTTCATAACATCATAGATGACTCGAATGACTCAAAGCTGAAATATGACATTTATAAGAAAAGCTGAACAATGAGTCAAACCTTGCTTTTAGATCGTGCATACTTAAAATATAAGTATGAGTAATGGATATGAAAAATCTGAAATCATATAGACAATGGGAGACTCAACACTTAACTGATAAACCACGATAGAACTTATGTGGTCCCGACTATCACACTCAAGTGGGCATAGCCGTCCAAAACCTTGTTAGGGCTAAGGAGCTACCATGATATTGATATAAAGCTCATGGGCCATTTGGGCCGGGGATAGCCTACAAGGGAGGTCCCAATTATATAATAGTATCAACCTACGTTGGCGCATAGTTCTGGGCATAGGGTGATCATCATCATACATTCAACATTATTCTCTTATTTTATCAACTTCTCTTCAATGGGCCTTTAAATTCATAAAACTAGAAAACACAATTTTGAATGAAAACAATTTAAATCCTACCCATGCATCACAATTTATCAATAGAAACATAATGTAATCGTACTCATGTATAGAAATAGAAGAATTATGCAATTGGGTTAAAACCCCATAACTTGATCATAAGAATTTCTCATACTTAGATAGAGATTGGGACTAGGTGAGGAAGAGAACACTCACTCATAACCCTACATACCTAGAAGGGATGATTTCACCACTTCTCTAATTGCCCAAGATGAGATTCCAATGGAGACCTTCAAGACTTGCTCTAAATCCTCTCTTCAAACTCTCAAGTTTGCATGCATAGAATGAATTATCTTAGAATAGGTTTTCCCCTCTTAAAACCCTGTAAAACGAGCGTCAAACGACGTAGTTTAGGGTCTCATAGCATGGAAGAGTTGAAAATTCCCTTAATGAATCTGCCCTGAAATCTGTCTAGATTAGACCAACAGATCGAACCAACAGGTTGTTGGAAGGAACGACGATCTTTTGTGTTTCTCATCGCTTGCACTGCTGAGACTTGCCTCCAGAACTAAACAATGGACGGACAGGACGACTCTTCCTCTGAAACAACAGATAGTTACATCGACCGTTGCTGCCCCATTACAAAAAAATCTGAACCTGCTTTCTACGAGCCTCACCACGACTCGTGGTTGCTTCCGACGAGTCATGGTCTTGATTCGTCACTTACATTGGAAATCTTGGCATCCAACCAACGACCTAACCACGGGTAGTTTCTCCTCACGATGAGTCATTGGACGACCCATTGTATCCCATCAGCTGAACCCAATCTCCTACAACGCCTGCTAATAGCAACTCGTTTTCTCGAACAATGAGTCATTGTGTCATCCGTCGTCTCCACTGCCACCCAGACTTACCTCACCACAACTGCACACAATGACCCGTGGTTAGACATCACGAGTCGTTACATGGCCCATTCTGTGATATTTTTCCTAGTTTCAGTAGGTTTCAACTTTTATATCCCATGTCTACTTCTAGGCGCTTTCAGGGTATTACGATTCCACGTACTAACCCGCATACTTCCTATGCTGTGTCGTCTCATGATAAAGAACCCGTCTCTCAGGCTCATCCTCCTTAATAATCAATTCCGAGCTAGCTATCAGCATTTTTGGGTGAGTCCTCATCTTCTGAGGGCCATATGTTCAAACTTGATGCTTCTTTCAGTTTTCAGTATTGTAGGGTTTGTTGGGGTATTGTCCCATCAACCATTCTGTTATGATTAGAGGCTTTCAGACTATACGTACTACTTAGTTGTCATGTGTGGATTATGTATAGTCTTCCTTTCTATCTTATCTCATGATTTCATTTCCGTTATGTTATTATGTTATGTCGTCCATTTTACTTTAATGAATTAGATGTATGCTCATGCTATGGGTCGACTTGGAGCACTTTCAGGATTCCTTGTCCCCTTTTTACGATCTGGGTCTACTCTCGGGTCATGACACTAGCCCAAATCCACACAATCACATCCATCCCCACCATCAAATTCCCTCCCAATATTTGAATTCTTCTCTTTGAAGCTGAAATAAAGTAAGAAAAGTAGACCCAGATTTGCAACTATGGATAATCAATTATAAATTAGAGAGACTCAACAAATTTACACTAATTAAGCAAAATTGAGATGAATCTAGTAATACACAATCTAATTAAGCACCAATCATTACACACCTCTAGTTGATGATTAAGCTACCCATGATTAAGAAACCAAAGAGTATATTCATTAATAAACTCAATGATTTCATTATTAAGAGCAAGCAAAATCAAATTCAAAATATTCTGCAATAATGGTTAGGAAAAGCAATATTCAACAATCTCCTCCATTAGGGTTCTTCTCCCTTCAAAGGAAAAGGAATGTTCAAAAATATAAAAAATATGTACAAAGTACTTTCTTCTAGAATATATACAAAAATAGGGCAGCCAATCTCCTCTTTCCAGTGTTAGATGAAATTTGCCCTGTTCAGGCATTTTTTCACTTGCGGTTCGTTCGTTGCATTCCGTGAACCGCCATTAATTTTCTTCTGCAATCCAGTGATGTTCTAGGACCATTTGGCGACATCTTCGGTAGTTTGCCAACTTCCATCCGCAATTTGCCGATTAATTTCCTCCTCGGTCCAACAAGATCTAGCACCTGTAGGCGACTTAATTAGCGAGTAGCTGATTGATGTCCATGACCGCCTGTTGCATTTTCTCCTTAAATTAGTTGTTATCTGCGTATGATCGGTATTTCATCAGTGTCCTCCGATGGAGCACCGATTTTCACCTGATTTCATCCTTTTTACTCCACTTCTTGCTCTTTCTCTACAACTCAGATACGTACACATAAAAAGCCAAAAAGGGCATAAAATTCATCTGAATGACTTGAAAACTAAGCTAAATTTCATGCTTAAGAGCCTAATGAGTTGGTAAATTACCAACTCATCACACCGTAAAAGTTTCTTAGACCAAACCCCTGACTTTGATTGAAAAACCAAAAAGAAACTAGAAATTTTTTGCTTCAGAATAACTCAACTAATGATTCATTGTTACTAACAAAAAACCATTATCGAATTCATTGCTAGCCTTTGTAGTTTTCATTCCCCAAACTAATGAGTGATACAACATTTTGTTGTTAGAAGTAACGGGTCATCGTTCAGCCTATTCTGTCATTATCTAAAAACCTGTCAAAATCTTCTCCCAAACAACGAGCTAGATGATGAGTCATTATTTGACATAACAACTCTTCCTAGGGAGAAGTTATAGGAAATATAGAAAGGCTTAGATATCCCTCAATTGTTGACAGGTGGAAACAACAACATGTTGTTTCAGCTAATGGGTTGTTCTGTCTGTCCATTGGGAGGAGTACAGAATCTGTTCAAGCATTCACAGTGGCAACAATTAGAAACAACGACCCATTGTACCCACCAATGAGTCATCATGACATTCATTGTAAGAAGTCCATATGAGGGAAATTTCCAATCTGAAAATAACGAATTGCACCAATAAGTCCTGATCATAACCAATGACCTGTTGTGACACTCGCTGGATCTAGACAGTCAGATTTTGAAATAGTTACCCAAGAGCATTTTTTGCAAATTTCTAAGCTCCTAACTCCTAAACTACAACATTTTAGGGTAAGGTTAGATAGGAATTAAGGGAATTAATTGACATTATCCTCGAATTCTCTCCAAAACATACAGGAATAGTATGGAGAAACTAAGACAAGTCTTCTTAGGGTAAGAGTTAGGGTTCTTCTTCTTCTCCAGATTTCCAAGAGTTTCCTCAAAGGATTCTTCTACAGTTATGTGGGGATTTAATAAGGGAATTCTCTCATCCTTGTTCCCCAAAATCCTATATGGACCAATATAATAGGGACTAAGCTTCCCTTTCTTAAAAAATCTCATGACACTCTTCATGCATAAAACCTTAAAGTAATCCTAATCATCTAAAAAACTMCGAGTTTCTATACCTAACATCCGTGTAAGACTTGTGGCAACTCTGTGTAGTCTTCAACCTTTCCTATATGATCTTAACATTCTCTATATCATGTT
This sequence comes from Datura stramonium, assembly GCA_018107945.1. Lineage (NCBI taxonomy): Eukaryota > Viridiplantae > Streptophyta > Magnoliopsida > Solanales > Solanaceae > Datura > Datura stramonium. The sequence goes on from JACEIK010002533.1 coordinate 89,494, forward strand.
GCACAAATTCTGGACCTATCAATTGTACTTTACCATATTTAGATCAACCAATCGAAGATCTACACCTCCGCTCGTAGAGAGCCTCATAGGGAGCCATTTGAACGTTGGAATGATGACTATTGTTATATGAAAACTCCATAAGAGGTATATGGTCATCCCAATTTCCCTTGAATTCAATAATACACACTCTCAACCTATCTTCCAATGTCTTAGTAATCCACTCTGCTTGACCATCTATTTGTGAATAAAAAGTTACTCTAAGGTTAACCTTAGTACCGAGAACTTTTTAAAATGACTTTTAAAAATGGGTAGTGGACTGTGTGCCCCTATCTAATATAATAGGAAATAGAACTCCTTGATGTCTGACTATCTCGTGAATATATAATCAATTGAAGTCCTCAGCTAAATCTATAGTCTTAACCAGTAAGAAATGAACTGACTTGTTTAGTCGATCTACAATCACCCAAATACAGTCTTGCTACCTATGTGACTTTCGTAGCCTATAATAAAGTCCATATTGATCATCTCCCACTTTTACTCAAGGATTTCAATAGTCTGAGCCAACCGACATGGTCTTTGCTGCTCAACCTTAACATGGTGACAATTTGGACACTTAGAAAAAAAAATATGATATGTACCACTTCATGCCATTCCACCAATATAATTCTCCTAGTAATGGTACATCTTGCTGGAACTTAGATGAATTGAATATTGATCAGGGGCATATTTATATGCCAAATCGATACTCAAATGTATAGCTTTTGCTGTGTTTGTCCAATAATGTGTGTAC
>JACEIK010002533.1:134472-144989 GCA_018107945.1 Datura stramonium
CTTTCCCCAGGCCTTTTTCTAGCATGTATGGCATTCTAAAACTCTTAACCAACATGCGAATAGGCCATCTACATGTCAAGAATTTACGGGGTGTAACATTGAGTTAGTTGGGGTCTTGTCCCATCAACTCTAAGATTAGAGGCTTTCTGACTAATGTATGTGTAGCTTCAATATTATTCTAACGTGTCGTTGTATGAGACTTTAGCTTAGTTATAATTCTGTTTTCTTCATGTTTATTGAATGAGTTAGTTGAAAGCTTATGCCATGGGTCAACTTGGGGTCTCTCGGGGTCCCTTGTCTCGTGTCTACGATCCGGGCCTCTGTTCGGGTCGTGACAAACTTGGTATCAAAGCCATAGGTTTGATGTGTCTTAGGGATTCTTAAAGCTGCATTAGGTAGTGTCTTTTTCATGGGTGTGAAGCGTGCCACACTTATGAAGAAGTGGCTACTAGACGTTTTAGGAAATGTTCCCTTCTTTCATGATCTATGTCGTGCGATGAAAAGCCTTTCTATCCTTCTAATTCATGATATTCGCAATTTAAAAGTCATGGCACCTCGAAGAGTGAATGGAAGGAGGAATGGAGGTGGTGTGGGCCACGAGGATGGGCACGGTCATGAGCATCAGCCCGCCCCACCAGTTCAGGAGCCTCAGGCACCAGAGCCAGCCACTCATGCTGAGTTCCGAACTGCCATTCAGATGCTTGCGCAAGCCTTCACCACACAGGTCAATCAGCAGACCATTGCACATGTTCCGCAAAATGGCAATGCAAAGGCTGCTCGAGTCAGGGAATTCTTGAGGATGAACCCGCTGGAGTTTCAGGGGTCCAAGGTAGATGAGGACCTGCATGACTTCATTGATGAGATTGTCAAGATCACCCATGTTATGAGGGTGAGCAGTGTGGAGTGCGCAGAGTTGGCCTGCTGCCAGTTCAAGGGGGTTGCGCATATTTGGTTCCGCTAGTGGAAGGACAACAGGGTCGCTGGAGCCTGTCCGGTCACATGGGAGGAGTTTCAGGTTGCATTCCTCAATCGGTTCTTCCCTAGAGAGATGAGGGAGTTGAAAGCAGCTGAATTTGTGAATTTAAAGCAAGGAAGAATGACTGTTCAGGAATACTCCCTTGAGTTCACCCGCCTATCTAAGTATTCCCCGGAGTTAGTGACCGACCAGCGGGCGCGGGTGAGTAGATTTGTGCATGGTATAGCAGGATATTTGGACAAGGACTGCAAAAAAGCTATGCTCCACCAGGACATGGACTTCCTTCGCATAGTGTTGTACGCCCAGTAGATGGAGGCGGCACATTTGAGGGAAATGGAGGCTAAAAGGGCCAGGACTGAGGATCACAAATTTTCTCAACAATGGTCCGGTGGTGGGCATCGACAGCAGACCCACTAGAGATCGTCATCCCCAGTATCATCCTCCATGAGTGTGCCATCTAGGCCCCAACATGATCATAGGGGGAAAGCGTCAGGCTTGAGAGTTCATGGAAGCAGGCCCGCAGATTCTAGCATTTCAACTTGCCGCAGATGTGGCCGAGGGCACACAAGCAAGTGCTTGGCACGGTCAGGATCTTGTTTTAGATGTGGGCATCTTACACATATGCTAAAAGATTGTCCCACTATGAGGAAGGACTAGGTTGGGGGTTGAGGCCCAGCTTCTAGTTCAGCAGCCCCTCCCCCACGCACAACACATCAGGCGGAATCCATTAGTACAACTGGCGGATAGCGCCAGAATATATTCTACTCCTTAGCCACTCGCCAGGAGCAGGAGGCCTCGCTAGATGTAGTCACCGGTATGTTGAGAGTATTACATGTTGATGTATATGCTTTGTTAGATCTAGGGGTTACCTTGGTTCTTGTGACACCTTATATAGCTAGTAGCTTCAGAGTCAGTCTCGATGTCTTATCAGAACCCTTCTCATTTTCTACTCCAGTAGGTGACTCAATTATAGCTAGACGAGTGTATAGAGATTGCCCGGTCTCAGTTCTTCATAAGGTCACCTCAGCGGACTTGATAGAGTTAGCCATGACCAATTTTGATGTTATTCTCGGAATGGATTGGCTGTTTGCATGCTATGCTTCAGTTAATTGTAGGACCCGATTAGTAGAGTTTAGATTTTCGGATGAGCCTGTCTTAGAATGGGAGGGTAGTTCAGTTGTTCCTGTAGGTAAATTTATTTCCTACCTTAAGGCCAGAAAGATGATTTTTAAGGGTTGCTTGTACCATCTAGTTAGGGTTAAGGACGTGGAGTTCGATACCCTGACTATCAAGTCCATACAAGTAGTACATGAGTATCCAGAGGTCTTTCCTAATGATTTTCCACGTGTCCCTCCCGAGCGAAAGATTGATTTTGGTATAGATCTCCTTCCAGACATGCAACCTATATCTATTCCGCCTTACAGAATGGCTCCAGCCGAGCTAAAAGAGTTGAAGGATCAGTTGATGGACCTGTTAGATAAGGGCTTTATTAGGCTGAGTAAGTCTCCATGGGGTGCACTAGTATTATTTTTTTGAAAGAAGGACGGTTCCCTTCGCATATGTATTGACTATCGGCAATTGTTCAAGGTTACCGTCAAGAACAAGTACCCTTACCCAGGATCGATGATTTGTTTGACCAGCTTCAAGGTGCCAAGTGTTTCTCCAGGATTGATCTCAGATCCAGGTATCACCAGCTCAGGGTTCGGGAGACTTACATCCTAAAAACTTCTTTCAAGACTCGGTATGGTCACTACGAATTCGTTGTTATTTCTTTTGGACTAACTAATGCCCCTTCAACTTTTATGGATCTGATGAACTGGGTATTCAAGGCATATCTAGACATGATCGTGATTGTGTTCATTGGTGACATCCTTATATACTCTCGGAGTGAGGAGGAGCATGCTGCTCACTTGAGAATAGTGCTTCAGACCCTCAAGGATTGTCAGTTGTATGCAAAGTTCAGTAAATGTGAGTTTTGGTTGGACTCGGTGGAATTTCTAGACAATGTGGTATCAGGTGAAGGCATAAAAGTAAACTCTCAAAAGATCGAGGCGGTAAAGAATTGGCCCAAACCGATGAACCCATTAGATATCAAGAGCTTTTTGGGCTTAGCGGGTTACTATCAGAGGTTTGTGGAGGGTTTTTTTATCTATTGCCGCACCATTGACTAAGTTGACTCAGAAAAAGGTGAAGTTTCAATGGAAGGAGGCTTGTGAGAAAAGCATCCAAGAGTTGAAGACTTGACTCACTTCAGTAGCAGTGTTGACTCTACCCGAGGGTACGGATGGCTTTGTAGTGTATTGCAATGCTTCGCAAGTTGGACTCGAGTGTGTGTTGATGCAACATGGGAAAGTGATAGCATATGCCTTGAGACAATTGAAGGTTCATGAAAAGAGCTACCCGACCTATGATCTTGAATTGGCCGCGGTGGTGTTTGTATTAAAGATATGGCGACATTACTTGTATGGGGTCCACGTGGATGTATTTACGGATCACAAGAGCTTGCAATATTTTTTCACGCAGAAAGACCTCAATCTTTTGCAAAGGAGGTGGTTGGAGCTACTAATGGACTACGACATGAGTGTCCTTTACCACCCGGGTAAGGCTAATTTGGTAGCGGATGCACTCAGTACTCTCTATGGAGAGTGTGTCCCAAGTGGATGAGGGAAAGAAAGAGTTGGTGAAGGATCTCCATCGACTTGTGAGGTTGGGAGTTAGATTGGTCAACTCAACCAATGGCGGCGTTGTTGTGCAAAACGGATCAGAATCGTCCTGAGTGACGGATGTGAAGGCCAAGCAAGATGAGGATCCAATTCTAGTAAAGCTGAAGGAAGCTGTTGGAAGTCAGAAGGTGGAGGTCTTCTCCCAAGGGGGAGATGGGGTGTTATGGTACCAGGGCCTTCTATGTGTTCCAAATGTTGATGATTTGAGGAATCGGATATTGCATGAGGAACATGTATCCAGGAATTCTATTTATCCGGGTGCCACCAAGATGTATCATGATTTTCGAGAAATATATTGGTGCAAAGGCATGAAGAAGGGGGATTATAAGGAGATGATGGTTGAGGCTGAAGATCACGAAGATGATGGTTGAGAATCAAAGATCGGGAGGCGTACTTTAGGATATCAGCATTCCCACTTTGAAGTGGGAAGAGATTAATATGGATTTCATTACAGGCCTACCTCGTACTCGCTGACGCTATGATTCTATTTGGGTGGTAGTCGACAGGTTGACCAAGGCTGCACACTTCCTACCAGTCAAAACCATGGATTCAGCGGATGATTATGCCAAATTATATATCTGTGAATTGGTTCGACTTCATGGAGTTCCCTTGTCTATTATTTCAGACTGAGGTACTCAGTTCACCTCCCAATTCTAGTGTTCTTTTCAAAAGGAACTTGGGACTCAAGTTAAGCTCAGTACAGCCTTTCATCCGCAAACAGACGGCCAGGTGGAACGAACAATTCAGACCCTCGAGGATATGTTGAGGGCATGTGTGATGGATTTCAAAGGAAGTTGGGATGGCCACTTGCCCTTGATCGAGTTTTCTTATAACAACAACTATCACTCTAGCATCCAGATGGCACTATTCGAGGCTCTTTATGTGAGGAGGTGTAGATTTTCCATCGGATGGTTTGAGGTTGGGGAAGCCGCTATGATAGGGCCTGATTCGGTTCATAATGCCATGGTAAATATTTAGTTGATAAGGGATAGACTAAAAACTGCTCAGAGTTGTCATAAATCATATGCAGATATGAGGAGAAGAGATTTTGAGTTTGAGGTGGACGATTGGGTATTTCTAAAGGTATCTCCCATGAAGGGAGTCATGCGGTTCAGAAAGAAAGGGAAACTCAATCCCCGATATATTAGTCCCTACCGGGTTATGAGAAAAGTTGTTAGGGTAGCGTATGAGTTGGACTTGCCATTGGATTTATCTTGAGTTCATCCCATCTTTCGTGTATCGCTCTTGAAAAAGTGCTTGGGTGATCCATACTTAGTTGTCCCGATGGAAAGTGTTGGTGTGAGAGATAGCCTCAGTTATAAGGAAATTCCAGTTGCAATTTTGGATCGCCAGGTTCGGAGGCTGTAGAACAAAGAAGTATCTTCGGTGAAGGTGTTATGGAGAAACCAGCATGTTGAGGGAGCAACGTGGGAAGCCGAAGCGGCCATGATGGCTAAATACCCCCACATGTTCCCTACCGGCTCAGCTCCAGTTTGAGGTATCAATTTTTTCCCTAATTATCTAATCAGTTTCCATGTTCAGTTCATGTGCGCAAGTTTGAATCATGTTATGATAAATGTATGTGATGCCTGAATTCAGTTTAGCTACGCAGTTCTTTTCGGAGATAGTCATTCCATCAGTTTTCGATTTTAATAATCAGTGTTTCTATATCGGATTACTTGTTTCTGAGTTTTCTGTGTGTTTCAAACATTCGAGGATGAATGTCCCCAAGGGGGAGATATTGTTATACCCTGGTAGCTCAAAGATCAGACCCGGGAGTTGAAACGGGAAAAATTGTGAAATTGATGTTGTAGGCACAGGATGAGTCGTCAGGTGGCTCATGGGGAGGCTCGGGGGAAGGAAGGATTGAGGTCCCCACAAGTGAGGTAATGACTCGTGATCAACCACCACGAGTCGTCATGTCATTCGTGGGGTGGTGTTTGAAAATAAATGGAGGAGTTGAATAGTGTATCTAATGGAAGGGGACCCTACAAATCATGGTCAGTCCCAACGACTCGTGAAGTGAGCCGAGAGAAAGCAGGTTGAACTTTATTTGAGAATGAGGCAGTTTACATAACGAAAGGTGACCATGAGTCGTGGTCTCAAGGCACGGGTCTTCATGCCCCCCGTTACGAGCCCTATCAGAGTTATTACCCAGTGTACTTGACGAGACACCGTTAAGGTCACCTGTCAGTTATTTTCTGCGAATTAGTAAGGGCCTTCTCGTAAATTCCTAAGCTCCTAATACCTATACTATGCCGTTTAAGGCTCGTTTTAGTGGGTTTTAAACAGGGAAAACCTATTCTAATTCATTCTTTCCATGCATGCAACTTTGAAGGATTAAAGAGAGGATTCAAGGCAAAATCTCAAGGTTTACATTGGAATCTTAGCTTGGGAAACTAGAGGGTGTTAGAATTCACCATCCCCAGGTATGTAGGGCTATACGTGGGTGCTTCCTTCCACACCCATGCCCAATCTCAATCAAAATGTGCTAAAGTTTCTATGATCAAGTATGGGGTCTTACCCAATTGCATGATTCTTCAATCGTTATGAATGGGTATGATTAGATTGGGTTTATATTGATGAGTTATGATGCTTGGTCAAATTCTAAGTTGTTTTTCCTTCTAAAAATTGTTTTCCAAAATTTGAATCTAAAATGCCCATGGATGAGGAGTTCATAAAATATGTGATTTATGATAAATGTGTGATGATGATGAGGTTGATGATGAAAAGCATATTTCCGAAACTATCCATGATTATGTTGTTATTTTCAAAATGAATTGATTAGATCCAAGTATGATAAAGCTTTGGGCGATGCCCACATGTTGATTTAAAGTGATGATTTTCTCGACATAAACTTACCACATTATTTGAAGTGAAATTTTCCAATCTTTATTATAAGTTCTAGCTTGTGGTATGTTGAGAAAATACTTCTACATGTAGCTTACCACATGATTTGGAGTAGATGCTGCCACCTATGATTGAGTCTGTGGTATGTTTCGGAATAAAGTCTCCTATATGCATAAATTCATAATTGAAATGTATGTCAACGTTGAGCTTCATATCCATATGATGTCTAGTCTATGCATGATTTCATTATGAGCTTTGTCATTAGACAATGTTGAGCTTCATTTTATACATTGTTGAGTTATGAATGATTTTATCTTGAGCTTAGTTAAGGGATGATGTTGAGCTTTGTCAATAGAAAATTTTGATCTTTGTCAATAGATGATGTTGAGATTCGTTATATATGATGTAGAGCATTGCATGTTTTTGGGAGAAGATTCTAGCACCAAGAAGGTTAAGGGTCAATTATCCTATGCCCCAGAACTACGCGCCAACATAGGTTGATACTATTGTACTATTGGGGCCTCCCTTGTGAGCTATCCCCAACCCGATTGGCCCTTCAGCTTGATATCGATATCAGGGTATCATCCATCACCCTGGCAAGGTTATGGATGGCTCTACCCACTTGGGTGTGATAGTTGGGACCACATAAGCTCTATCGTGGTATGTCCGCTATGTGACGAGTCTCCCACTGTCTATATCATTCGGTTTTGCATATTCATTACTCATGATGATTACTTATGCCTGTATGTTCAAAAAGCAAGATTTGATTCATTGTTCAGCTTTTGATATAAATATTGTGTTTCAACTTTGAGTCATTCAAGTAAGTCATGATGTTCTAAAGCTATGCAGGAACACATTATGATAAGAGTACTATTTCAGAATGAATGCATGTAGCCTTCTACATATACTTAAAATTTTATGATATGTTCTGAAATGTTTTAAATGATTTATTTTACTAAATTGGTTTTACTTACCTTGCATACTTGGTACATTTCACGTACTGACCACATACTTCTATGTTGTATAATTTCATGATACAGGATCCGCCTCGCAGCTTCAGCCCCGACCTTAGATAGCTTTTCGAAGTTAATATCTACTCGAATTGGTGAGTCCTCATCCTTCGAGGACTAGACTATCATTTTTCTTTATGTATTTCCAATTTCAGTATTATTGAGTTAGTTGGGGTCTTGTACCATCAACTAATTAAGATTAGAGGCTTTCAGACTTATGTATGTGTAGCTTCGGATATAATTCTTATGTGCCATTGTATGAGACTTCCGCTGAGTTATAATTATGTTTTCTTCATGTTTATTGGATGAGTTAGTTGAAAGCTTATGCCATGGGTCGACTTGAGGTCTCTCGGGGTCCTTGTCCCGTTTCTACGATCTGAGCCTTTGTTCGGGTCGTGACATCACTCCTCCTTCTTGCATCACCTCTGGTAGGTTGAAATTTAAGTGGCATGATTTCCTGCAAAGGTCAAGCAATTAGTGTCCAAGTTAATTTGAGAAAAACATATGAAAACTATGGTATTCAACTAAAAGTAATAAGCAAATGACGATTTGGTTGACGACCCATCACATGAATGACGTCCCGTCATTTCAACCATCATGTATATATAGAGTGCTTGCACAAGTTTACAAAAAGGTGACGGTGCAAGATGATGGTCCTTCACCATCGTGATGGTCCGTCACTAGCTTCGTCACTCCTAATCCAGTATCACCCCACTGGAATCCACAGGTGATGGTGAATGTGATAATCCGTCACTTCCTCTGTTAGATGGGATATTTGTTTTGATCAAGGCTAACGATACTAACGACGTTCCATTAGGCAATTAACGACCCGTCAATTATCCGTCAAGCAACTATTGTGCACAACAATTATTGATACTTAGGCTTCCCAACACTGTGCATCCCCAGACCAAAACAATCCAAAATCAAACATAAAAACTGAGTATTACTCTTAGGAATCTTATCATTCAATCCATCATAGGGCACAACCATTAAAAAAATACTCAGGGTTCCATACTACACAATAACTTAGCATATATTGAAAATAAAATTCTTAGAGTTACACACTTTTCGCAGATATTCCACATGACTGACTGATTGCGAAGGATATGTTTGGTTGTATTCATATCATCAACTTGATTACTCACCTAGAAAACTATGAATGAGAATGAAATACGAATGACATTCCTCTGAACTTCGGGCAATAATAATCACAAAATTCGCACTAGGTTCCATGCACTATAATTCACTGGACACCATAATTCGAGTGAGGATCAACTAGGACTAGAAGAGATTAGATGCTAGGTGGGTGTTGGGTTTGATTGAAGGTATATAAAAAAGTTCCAAGGGAGAGAGAATGAAATAAAAGGAACAAAAAAATTTCAAACCGTTGTGGTAATTAAGAGGGATAGTGGGTTAGATCCGGGTTAGTAAGGGTAGGCTGGGTCGGGTAGGGCTTTTTAGGAATTTACTTACCATGTTAGATGAAGGAGTAACTGATGATCCGCCGGTCATACAACGTTCCGTCAACTTACCCGTCATCCTAACATTACAGATGCATTCAATTATATGCGAGTGACGAAGGTATTGACAATCCGTCGTAGGCATGATGTCCAGTCACATGCACCGTTGTCTTTATCCAGAATCCATGTTTTTGCAACTCCTTTTGAGGATCCAACTGATTGCTCGTCAACTCATCCATAGAGATTATCCATGACACCTATTGTTTTCTTTCATCTTGACGTCTCATCAAGTTTTAGATGGTCCGTCAATGATGATTATCGCGTACTTCAGGAGGATCTGTATCTGCAGACTTAACACCTATTTCAAACAAACAACATATCAAAATTAAACAAATCTTATATAGAAAATATAAAAAATCTTTGGTTGCTGATCTTGGGCAAAATAGCATGCCCAAGGGATACATTACAACTTAGTTTTGTCTTGTTTAGCTACTTATTTATATGCATTCTCATGTACTTCTATGTAAATGTGAATATATATACTAACCAACATGATTAGTTCTTGTTTCTGTAGGTTTAAAGTGAATTTGAGGAACTAATCCATGAGTTGGTGAAGTGGAGGCATGGAATCGGAAGCGAAACGCGAACGTCAGCAAGGAGGATGCGCGAAACAGCCCACCTGCGCGTTGGCAGCGTCCCACGGCAGGCAGGCTGCGCGACAAGGGCCGTGACACGCCATCAAATGTGCTGCACAAGCAGCGTGGTTCGCTGCCAACACGGTCAGCTTTTGCCTGGCGACGGTTTTATGTGTTTCCAGTGTGCATGCGCGTTACCTCCGTGTCACGGAGGCAAATTGGCGCGATAACCTCCGTGACACGGAGATATTCCATGCCTGGCATAATTTTATAAGTTTCTCATTTACAATAAATAGGTCCCTTAGCTCCTAAAAACATTTTGTCACGAAATTATTCTGAAAAACTACCAAGGAGTTTGGGAGAAGTGGGAGAACTCACCTAGGGTTCATCAATTTCATCTTCTCTTCTACCAATTCTTGTAAGTATGTTACTTTAGTTATGTTTTCTTGTAATTATGCGAACTTGAGTGGCTAGAACCCTTCCTCTAGGGTTCAAACCACATGGTATGATTGTGAATACATGATTTTGTTTTGGTTTTAAGTTATTGATTATTTTTTTGTCTTACATTCTTAATTATGGTTGTTTTTATGATTGATCACCATGAAAACACACACATTACACCTAGGTAAAAGCTTGAGAAAGCAATCCTAGGCAAGAACAAAGAATGTAGGGAGCAAGTTTTTATCTTACGATATAATTCGCGGTTAGGATAGGAAATTATACCTAATTTGCCTTGCTTGGTTGCTAAAACGGGAATAGAGTAAGACACCAACTTAGAATTATCACATCACCACTCGTAGAAGTAGTTGTGAAGCTAAGTTCGGTTAAATGATTAGAGGTACGAAAGTCCCTAATCAAGAGCA
>JACEIK010002533.1:148273-174579 GCA_018107945.1 Datura stramonium
TATATACTGACCAACATGATTAGTTCTTGTTTTTGTAGGTTTAAAATGAATTTGAGGAACTAATCCATGAGTTGGTGAAGTGGAGGCATGGAATCGGAAGCGAAACGCAAATGTCAGAAAGGAAGATGCGCGAAACAGCCCACCTGTGCATTGGCAGCGTGCCACGGCAGGCAGGCTGCGCGACAAGGGCCGTGACAGGCCATCAAACGCCACGCTTCCAACGCGGTCAGCTTCTGCCTGGTGACGGTTTTATGTGTTTCCAGTGTGCATGCCCGTTACCTCCATGTCACGAAGGCAAATTGGCACGATAACCTCTGTGACACGGAGCTATTCCATGTCGGGCATAATTTTGTACAATTCTCATTCACTAAAAATAGGTCCCTTAGCTCCTAAAAACATGTTGTCACAAATTTATTCTGAAAAACTGCCAAGGAGTGAGGGAGAAGTGGGAGAACTCACCTAGGGTTCATCAATTTCATCTTCTCTTCTATCAATTCTTGTAAGNAGGGAGAAGTGGGAGAACTCACCTAGGGTTCATCAATTTCATCTTCTCTTCTATCAATTCTTGTAAGTATGTTACTTTAATTATGTTTTCTTGTAATTATCTGAACTTGAGTGGCTAGAACCCTTCCTCTAGGGTTGAAACCACATGGTATGATTGTGAATACATGATTTTGTTTTGGTTTTAAGTTATTGATTGTTTTTTTGTCTTACATTCTTAATTATGGTTGTTTTTATGATTGATCACCATGAAAACACACACGTTACACTTAGGTAAAAGCTTGAGAAAGTAAACCTAGGCAAAAACAATGAATGTAGGGAGCAAGTTTGTATCTTACGATATAATTCGATGTTAGGATAAGAAATTATACCTAATTTGCCTTGCTTGGTTGCTACAACGGGAATAGAGTAAGACACCAACTTAGAATTATCACATCACCACTCGTAGAAGTAGTTGTGAAGCTAAGTTCGGTTAAAAGATTAGAGGTACGAAAGTCCCTAATAAAGACCATAAACCCCGCAAACCACATCCACGTAATTGAATTGCCCACAAACTAGAATGTCACATCCCCGCTCAACGATGTAGTTGTGAGACTAGTTTGTCGTGTTTAGAGGCTAGAAAGACCATGAACATGCAATTGTAATTATTTTTGACGACAATTGATAGTTTCATACTTAAACCATTACAAAGCATAGTATCGCATGATTATCCGGCTTTAACTCTAGGTTCTCCTTGAATGGTTTAAGAGTATTTCGGTGACCACCCCTAGACTTAATTAAACTTTATCGAAAAAAGTCATTAATCAACACTTGCGAAAGTTAATATCACACTGAACTTGATAATTAGCTGAATTGGTCCAGTCCCTGTGGGTTCGACATCCGGCTCTTAAAAAGAGCCACTAAATTACTTGTACGACCGAGTAAACTTGCGGGCCATCAGTTGCCGCCCAAGCGGCGCCTAGTTTAACATCGCGACATGACTCGGGTATCTTGATTACTCAGACATCATCAACGTACACCAATTCCAACATCTTTACCTCTTCTGGTATTCCATGATATTGCTTTACGCGTTGTTCATTCACTTTGAAGAGTTCCCCTTTTTTGTTTTCAAGCTCAATAGCTCCATATGGGAATACCTATGTAACTTTGAATGGGACAGACCATTTTGATCGGAGTTTGCCCGGAAACAGCTAGAGTCTAGAGTTAAACAACAGAACAAGATCTCTGGGGCTAAACTCCCTCTTTGCAATCATCCAATTATGATGCATCTTCATCTTTTCCTTGTAAAAAGTGGCTCTCTCACATGCCCTTAGATAGAACTCATCCATCTAATAAATTTGATCTAGCCTCAAATGTGCAGCCTCGCTCCAACTCAAGTTGAGCTTCTTTAGCTCCCACAGAGCTTTATGCTCCAGCTCAACTGGTAAATGACAAGCTTTCCCAATCACTAATTTATATAGAGACATCCCAATAGGAATTTGGAATGTTTTTTGGTACGCCCATAATGCATTATCATGTTTTCGAGATCAATATGTTCGGCTAGCATTCACAGTTTTGGCCAGAATGGCCTTAATCTCCCAGTCTGACACCTCCACTTTCCCACTCGACTGCGGGGGGTAGGGGGCTAGCTACTTTGTGCTGCTTAACTCCAAACTTTGCCGGTAATGCACTGAAAATGTTGTTGCAAAAATGAGATGCCCTATCATTGATAATAGTTCTCGAAGTTCCAAACATTTGGAAAATGTTCTTTTTCAGCAAAGTTGCAACACTTTTGCCATTATTATCTACCAATGACATAGCCTCTACCTACTTTGAGACCTAATCAATCACTACTAAGGTGTACTTCAAGCCATATGAGCTCACAAATGGACCCATGAAGTCTACGCCCTATACATCAAATAGTTCCACTTCCAGAACAAGGGTCATAGGTAACTCATGCCTTCTAGATATATCACCCCGCCTTTGGCATTGACCACAATCCTTCACAAAGTCATAGGCATCCTGATGGAATGTAGGCCAATAGTATCCACATTGCAAAATTTTCTAGGCTGTTTGAGTAACCCTATGGTGTCCTCCAACAGGAGATTAATGGCATGCCTCCAAGATATTTAACATTTTTGCTTTTGGAACACAACTCCTTATTATGTATCAAAACAAACTCGGATTAAGTACGGCTCATCCCAGAAATATTTGTTCACATGATGAAGGAACTTTTTTCATTGATGGAAAGTCAAGTCTTCCTGCATCATACAACTGACAATATAATTGGCGAAGTTAGAAAACCATGGAATAAGATCGATTGTTGTTGCTAATACCTGTTCATCAGGGAAGGAGTTATCAATCTCCTCATCATTTGTTACTCTCCCCTCAGCTTCAAGTCCAGATAAGTGATCTGCTACTTGATTTTCACATCCCTTAAGGTCCTTGACTTCAAAGTTAAATTCTTGTAGCACAAAGACACATCTTATTATCCTTGGTTTGGCATCTTTCTTTTTCCATGAGATATCTCAAGGCGGCATGATTAGTGTGCACATTAACTCTAGTGCCAAGCAAATATGCCCTAAATTTGTCAAAGGCTTATACCACTGCCAGTAAATCCTACTCAGTCATTGTGCAGTTCTTTTGTGCTCCATTCAATGCTTTACTAGCATAATCGATGGGGTGCAACATCTCGTCTCTCTTCTTCCCCAATACAGCTCCGAGTGCAAGTCCACTAGCATCATGCATTACTTCAAAAGGTTGCAACCAATCTAGTGCAACTATTATTAGGGAAACCACTAATTTATCCTTCAAGTTTTCAAAAGCCTTCAGGCATTTCTCATCAAACACAAATTTGGCATCTTTCTCCAATAGCTTGCATAATGGATTAGCTATTTTCAAGAAGTCTTTGATGAGTCTTCTCCTGATCCTCTAGTGCGATTGATATTTGGTTATACCCAAAATAAACATCTATGAAGCAAAACCACCCTCTACCTGCCAACCTATCCAGCATTTAATCAATGAACGACATTAGGAAGTGAACTTTTAGTGTATATATGTTTAACTTTTGATAGTCCATACAAACATGCTAGCCCGTGAATGGTCTCAATAGAATAAACTCATTTCGTTCATTTGCCACCACAGTCATGCCTCCCATTTTGGGGACACATTGCACTGGACTCACCCACCTGCTATCAGAAATTTGATATATGAATACTGCTTCCACCCATTTAATTATCTCCTTTTTTACCACCTCTTTAATTGATGGATTAAGCCTGTGCTAATGTTCTCTACTTGGGACATAGTTTTCCTCCATCTGAATTTTGTGAGAACATAATCTCAAGGGAATTCTGATAATGTCAGTAATTGTCCATCCAATTTCCCTCTTATATTTTCTAGCACAGCAACTAGAGCTTTAACGTGCCATTAGAGTAAATCGGCTTCCATGATCACTGACAGTGTGTTGTTTTCTCCTAGGAACACATACTAATGACTAGGTAATGCTTTCAACTCCAATACTGGTGGTTCTTCAATAGAGGGTTCGATAGAGGAGTGGGTCTATTCTTTAAATCCAAATCCAAATTCTTTGGAGCATAAGAATACAACCCCATCCCTGCTAATGCATTCACTACCTCTTAATACTCCTGAATATGATCATTAGCAAAATTCATCCTCACTGCAGCTAAAATGTAACTGCATAGTTCTCTTCTCTGGGTGCTTCAACCATTCATTCCTCAATAACATCAATAATGGAGATCAGATTCATGTCTCTCGGCTATTTCATGGACTTGCAGACATTGAACCTTACCTCTTCATTGTTCAGTCGGAAATTCAACTCTCCACTTTGCATATCCACCAACGTTATTCCAGTTGCTAAGAATGGCCTACCAAAAATGATAGGAACTTCAAAGTCCATGTTGCAATCAAAGATTACAAAATCTGCAGGAAATATAAACTGGTTGACCTTAACTAGCACATCTGCGCGAAATATAAAATGTTCCACAGTCTTCTTAATAGACCGGTCTGCCATTAACAACCTCATAGTAGTCGGTTTGGGGGCTATGAAGCCCATTTCTCCATATATGGCCAGCGACATCAAGTTGATGTTAGCACCCATATCACATAGAGCTTTGGCGAAGTTAAAGGCTCCAATTGTGCATGGAATTGTGAATGCACCTGGATCCTCTTTCTTGTGAACCAATGATCATGACGAGATCACACTACAATGATGAATATTGTGCACTGGTTCATAGATGACATTTCTATTCTTGGTGACCAAGTTCTTCATGAACTTGGAATAACCGGGCATCTGCGCAAGGGCTTCCAACAATGGGATGTTTACCGATAATTGCTTCAACATGGAGATGAACTTGTAAAATTTTCAATCTTCCACCTTCTTTTTCAACCTCTCTTGAATGGAGGCAGAGGTCTCTAAATTTGAGTCAAAGGCTTAACCATCTCCTTTCCTTTTACTTGACCTTTATTCCCCTAACCATTCTCTATGACCTTTGGTCCTTCAGGATCAAAAGGATTTAGCTTCTCCCCCTCACCCTCAACTATGGGTTCTATTTCTAAAACTAACTCCTCAACTTACTCCGCACCAATAGGAGTAGTCTCACATAATTTCCCGCCATTTCTATTTATAATAGCCATGCATTGGCCATCATTTCTCGGGTTCTGCTGAGTATCACTCTATAAGGTTCCACTCTTTCTTTGATTAAGGGCTGCAAACATTTATCCCATTTGGTACTCCACCTATTTAATGGCAGTTGAGTGTGATTCTACAAGCCGACTCATATTGGAGAGGTCATTCTTCATCTCTTTAACTCCCAAGTCAGTAGATTCGACTCCTTGTAGCACTTTGGCTAACATTTCCTCCACCTTTGAACTTCCTACATCATTACTTCTCCATTTTCGATTTCCAGGAGGCAGATTCGACTCCTTGTAGCACTTTGGCTAACATTTCCTCCACCTTTGAACTTCCTACATCATTACTTCTCCATTTTCGATTTCCAGGAGGCACATATAATCCAATACGATCATTTCTATAGCTCTCTTTGTTCTTCCATTTGTCTTGCTCTCTTCTCTGTAACCAGCTCTATCATAATAGTTGTCCTTTAGATAGTTCCAACCTTGGTTTCCTTGGTCGTTGGCCCAGAAACCCCCCATGTTGTTCAAGTACTTAACCTGTTCTTCTGAGTCGGATCCATGTTCTTCTTGTCTGGTAGATTTACCTACAACATTCACTTTCTCGACACCCTCTACAATCAAATTCTTATTAATCAACTCCAACTGAGTTTTCATATGTTCGATATCTTGATCTGTCTTTTCTTAATTCTGGCATTGCTCAGTAGTTGACCCCATAGTAGAGGAGTTATGAGAGATTTCAGAGTCTCTAGCATGCTGTCATGATCCGAACGTAGACCCAGATTGCAACACGGGACAAGGAGCCCCTAGAGACCCCAAGTCAACCCATGGCGTGCGCATACATCTAACTTAATCAATAAAAGAGAATACTCAACATAATAACATAGTGGAAGCATAACCATGACAATCATAGAAAGCAGAACGTACTTCATACATAATAGATGAATACTACACATAGTCTGAAACCTCTAACATATCTGATGGGTTGATGGGACAACACCCCCAACTAACCCAACAAGTCTAGAAGAATGAACATTTAGGAATAATTAATATAAACTGGTCCTCTGGGGATGAGGACTCACCAATGAACTAGATGCTAACTCCGGGAATGAGCTAGTGACGGTGCTGGGTATGAAGATCGGAGCCTGTATCATGAAACGATACAACATAGAGTATGCGGTCAGTATATGGAATGTACCGAGTATGTAGGGTAAGTAAAACAGACACTTAAAAATACATAAAAGCTCATAAGAGAACATAATAGTGGGACAACATGCTCATAACAAAAATATCATAATATAATATAAGGCTCAAGGTTTTCAAATAATTCGTAATCCATTCATTGTCATAGTCATAAGAGAAATTTTATAAATCATCACTTGAGACAAAATAACATAAACACAGTAATGAATAAAACATGGGGAACAATAGGAGAACTCGTCATAACTGACACCATCATTGTAGAGCCTTACACGATGCCCTAATTATCTCACTCAAGTGGGCAGAGCCGTCCCAAGCTTGCTAGGCAAGGGATATGCATTATGTGATATCATGAAAGAGGGGATCCATTAAAATTGTAATGTATAATCATGAACTTATGGTGGCACATAGTTATGAGACACCAGCGTAGTCCTTTGAACGTCGGGCTACTCGGTGCTAGACACTGTTCCCAAAAACATGCACATTAGGCTCATACGTAAATCATGAACATCATCCATGAGATACGATGCTAAATAAACATTTAACATTGTTGATACCTATTTACATACATGTTTAGCCATGAATCAAGGGTCCTTTAATCGACCAACATCATAAACTGATCAATCATAAAATCCATATCATAAATCGCAAATCATTCTTGAACATGTCGGTATTGCGAAATACTTTAACATGCTTGAAAATGTTCAATTCACTTGGAAACATTATTATAAACAAGGGTAACTTGAAAACATGCTTTTCATCATCAATACTTCATCATACATGAACATTCCTCATTAATTTTGACTTTTATAAACTTATCATAATTGGGCGGTTTAAATTTAAAAAGCTTGAAACATGACTTTTGATGAAAACAACGTAAAACTTGCCCATGAATCATAATTCAATAGTAAAAATACATTTAAATCATACCCATGTAAATAATTAGGAATTTCGTGCATTGGGTTAAAACCCCCATAGAATCAATATAGGAAACTTCATGTTTTTGAGAGATTGGGCATAAGTGTGGAAGGATTAACCAACTCATAACCCTACATATCGGATTATAGCTGATATTACACTTCTCTGATTGCCCAAGGAGGATTTGAAGAAGTACCTTGAAGGATTTTCCTTAATCATCTCTCTAGATTATTACTCTTGCATGCATTAATAAGAATGGCCTAAAATGAACTTAACCGTCTTAGAACTCATCATTCATAACTTAAAACGATGTAGTTTAGGCCTTAGGATCATAGAAATTACGAAACAGACCTTACTAAATTCACAGGAAATAACTGACTACCAGTCCCAACGAGGGACTGAATGAGTCGTCACCAAAGGGAATAAATTGTGGCATCAATCGTCAAGTAAACTGTCCAACAGATCATTCGGGGTTCAACACGAGGGACCCCAAGAATCATTTCAGGTGACCACAACTCGTGGTCACCACTCATCACATGCACTGCCTAATCTCAATTACATTCTATATCTGCTGACTACGACCCATCCAACGAATCATGGTGACTGACCACGACTTGTGGGGACCTTCCTTAGGGTACATTGCCTTACTCCCTTCACTTTCCTTAATCCCTTGCCCACGGCTAACTCAACGAGTCATGGGGACTGACCATGACTCGTGGTTAGGTCCGTAGGGACCTCAAATTCGAAAATTTCAACCCACACCCTACACTTCACCACGAGTCACCTCACAACTCGTGGTCTATCCCACGAGTCACGGAACGACTCGTTCTGTGACCTAGTGCCAGATTTCCAATTTTCTCCATTTCAACTCCAGGTCTGATCTTTGGGCTTCCGGGGTATTACAATATCTCCCCCTTGATTCATCCTCGAATATTGGAAATCATGCAGAAAAGCATAGAAACACAGTCATCATACTCAAATACTGATCATTTAAGTTGAAAACTGGCGGAATCACTAACTCTGATTCAAACTACATAGCTTAACTGAATTCACGAATCATACATACATCCATATACATACAATAAACTTGGGAACATGAACTAAACATGAAAACTAATTAGAGTACAAGGGAAAAACTGTTAATTCAAGCTAAAATCGAGTCAGAGGGGAATAGGTGTGGATATCTAGCCATCAGGTCTGCATCGGCTTGCCACTTGGCTCCTTCAATATGCTAATTCCTCCATAACATTGTGACTGAAGCTACTTCCTTGTTCCTTAGCCTTCGAACCTAACAATCCAGTATTTTCACCGGAACCTCCTCATAACTAAGGCTATCTTTCACCCCGACACTATCCACCAAGACAACTAGAGCTTGATCACCCAAACACTTCTTTAAGTGTGATCAACTAGATCTTGATCACCCAAACACTTCTTTAAGTGTGATACATGGAATACAGGATGTACAGAAGCTAATTCTGAGGGAAACTCCAATTCATATGCCACCTTGCCAACCCGCTTACTATTCGGTAGGGTCCAACATAACAAGGGCTAAGTTTTCCTTTCTTTAAAACCTCATCACCCCCTTCATGGGAGACACCTTCAGAAATACCCAATCATGCACTTCGAACTCCAATTCTCTCCTTCTCACATCGGCATAGGACTTTTGGCGACTTTGAGCTATTTTCAACCTATCCCGTATGAGTTGAACCTTCTCCATAGACTTATGGACTGAATATGGTCCTATCATCGTTGCTTCACCAACTTCAAACAAGCCAATAGGTGATCTGCATCTCCGCCCATAGAGAGCCTCAAATGGTGCCATGTGAATACTAGAATGGTAGTTGTTATTGTATGAAAACTCGTTATAAGAGACAAATGATCATCCTAACTACCCTTGAAGTCAATCACGCATTCTCTCAACATGTCCTCAAGAGTTTGAATTGTCCGCTTCGCTTGACCATCCATTTGCAGGTGAAATGTTGTGTTGACCTTAACATGAGTACCTTGCCCTTTTTGAAACGACCTCTAAAACTGAGAGGTAAATTGGGTACCTCTATCTGATATGATGGACAAGGGCACTCCATGCCACCGAATTAACTCTCGGATGTATAGCTTGGCATAATCCTCCACCGAATCCTTCTTTTGATTGGTAGAAAATGAGAAGTCTTGGTCAACCTATCCACAATCACCCAAATGAAGTCATATTGTCGTCGAGTGCGATGCAACCTTGTGATGAAGTCCATATTGATTTATTCCCATTTCAAAGTAGTTATATTGATATCCTGAAGCACACCTCCCGATCTCTGATGCTCAACCTTTACTTGCTGACAGTTTGGGCACTTAGCTACAAACTCCGCAATGTCCTTCTTCATGTCATTCCACCAATAGACTTCCGTAAGTCAAGGTACATCTCGGTGGAACCTGGATGGATAGAATACCTGAATCCATAAGCCTCGTGCAACATCCGGCTCCTCAAATCATCAACATCCGGAACACATAAGCGACCCTGATATCAAAGCACACCATCTCCCCCTTTGGAAAAGAGCTCTACCTTCTGATGTTGAACAACTTCCTTTAACTTTACGAAAATGGGGTGTTCATCTTGTCTAGCTTTCATATCCATCACCAAGGACGATTCCAATCCGTTCTGAGCAATAACACCGCCATCGATCGAGTCAACCAACCGAACACCCAACCTTGCGAGTCAATGCACATACATCACCAACTCCTTCTTCCCCTTACCCACATGGGACACACTCTCTATAGAGAGTCTACTAAGTGCATCTTCTACTACATTGGCCTTACCCGATGCTAAAGTACACTCATGTCATAGTCCTTTAGTATCTCCAACCACCTCCTTTGCCAAAGTTTGAGATCCTTCTAGGTAAACACATATTGTAAACTCTTATGGTCCGTAAACACATCCACATGGACCCCATACAAATAATGTCGCCATATCTTCAAGGGGAATACCACCGCATCCAATTCAAGATCATGGGTCAGGTAATTCTTCTCATGAACTTTTAGATGTATGGAGGCATACAATATAACTTTTCCGTGCTACATAAACACATACCCAAGTCTGATCCTTTAAGCATCACAATACACCATAAACCCATCGGTACCCTCGGGTAGGGTCAACACTGGTCCTGAGGTAAGTCGAGCCTTCAACTCTTGAAAGCTCCTCTCACAAGTCTCCGACCATTGGAATTTCACCTTCTTCTAGGTCAATTTTGTCAAGGTTGATGCAATAGATGAGAAACCTTCAAACAAAGCTCTGATAGTAGCCCGCTAATCCCAAAAAGCTCCGGATATTCGAAGGATTCACCAATTTAGGCCAATTCTTCACTGCTTCAATTTTTCGGGACTCAATCTCTATGCCCTCACATGATACCACATGGACTTAAAATGCCACTGAGTTTAACCAATACTCACACTACCTAAATATAGCATATAGATGGAGATTCCTGAGGTTCTGTAGCACAACCCTCAAATGAGCGGCATGCTCCTCCTCGCTCCGAGAGTATATCAGGATGTCATCAATAAACACAATCATGAACATATCCAGGAACGACTTGAACACCCTATTCATTAAGTCCATAAAGGCTGCAGGAGCATTCGTTAGTACAAAAGACATAACTACAAACTCATAATGACCATACCGAGTCCTGAAGGCTGTCTACGGGATGTCACTCTCCTGAACTCTGAGCTGATGGTACCCGGATCTGAGATCTATCTTTGAAAAACACATGGAACCCTAAAGCTGGTAAAATAAACCATCAATCTTGGGTAGAGGATACCTGTTCTTGACGGTGACCTTATTCAATTGCCAATAATCAATACACATCTGTAGAGAACCATCTTTCTTTTGGATAAGGTGAACTGGCACACCCTATGAGGACTTGCTAGTTTTGATGAAAGCCTTATCCAAAAGATGCTTCAACTGTTATTTCAACTCCTTTAGCTCGGCTGGAGCCATTATATAAGAAGGAATAGATATAGGTTGTGTTTTGGGAAGAAGTTCAATTCCAAAATCAATTTCCCTCTCGGGAGGAACACCTGGTAAATCATCAGGGAACACTTTTGGATACTTATATACTACCAGAACAGACTAGATAGTTGGGGTCTCGGACTCAACATTCTTAACCCTAACTAGATGGTGCACACAACCTTTGGAAATCATTTTCTTGCCCTTAAGATAGGAAATAAAATGACCCACAGGAACGACTGAACTACCCTTCCACTCTAAGACTGACTCACCTGGAAAGCGGAAATCCACCACACGGGTTCTACGATTAACAGAAGCATAAGGTGCATACAACCAATCCATATTAAGAATAATATCAAAGTCAGTCATGGATAACTCTACTAGGTCTGTGGAGGTGCCTTTCTGCGATAATGTGATGAGGCAACTCCTATAAACCCGCCTAGCTACAACTGAATTGCCAACGCGAGTAGACACTGAGAATGGTTCTGACAAAATTTTGGGATTGACTCCAAAGATACTAGAAATATAAGGTGTCACAAAAGAAAAGGTATCCCCTGGATCTAACAAACCATAAGCATCAATTTGAAACACTCGTAACATACCAGTAACCACATCCGGTGAAGTCTCCTGCTTTGGACGCACGACGAGGGCATAGAATCTGTTTTGGCACTGTCTGCCATTCCCACTAGTGGATGCCCCTTGTGGTGCTGAATGTGTTGGAGTTGTTGCTGACCTGGTAGTTTATGCACAACCTCTATCATCATCCAGTCTAGAAAATGGACACGCTCAGCGCATGCGGCTGGATCTACCGCACCCATAACATACATCTGAGCCGAGCAAGCACTCCCCTACATGACTCTTGCCACACTTCCCATAGGTCGGAAAGGTGTGCTCTACCTGCATGCCCCTCTGGTCCCTCTAACCTGAGGCGCTCCTTCTCTGATCACCCTTGGTTTTTGAAGTTTACACTAGTTGATGATGGTGTTGGACCTAGTGACCTCTGATGAATCTGAGGGCGGTGACCACCGCTAGATCTCTGCTGAGTAAACCCATAACTATCTATACGGTCCCTTTTTTCCTCTCTCTCCCTCACATGTGTCGCCTCCATCTGCTTGGCGTACAAGACTATCTGATGGAAATCCATATCCTAGTAGAGCATAGTGGTCCTACAATCTTTGTCCAAGTAACTCGCCACCCCATGAACAAACCTACTCACTCACGCCCTCTGATCAACCACTAACTCTGGGGTTTACTTTGATAAGCGAGGGAACTCAAGGGCATATTCCTGTACCTTCATCCTCCCCTGCTTAAGGTTCATGAATTCAGCTGCCTTTAACTCCCTCACCTCCTAAGGGAAGAAGAGATCTAGGAACGCAACATGGAACTCCTCCCAAGTGACAGGGCCTGCTCCGGTGGCCCTAGTATCTTTCCATTGTTAAAACCAGATATGTGTGACCCCTTTCAACTGATATAAGGGAAACTCAGCACACTCAACCCCATTCACCTCCATGACTTAGGTGATCTTCACAATCTCATCAATCAACTCATGCAGGTCCTCATCTACTTTTGAACGAAGGAACTTTAGGGGGTTTCATTCTCAAGAAATCTCTAAATTGAGCTGCCGCCGCATTTCCATTTTGCGGAATATGTGCCACTTCCTGCTGATTGACCTTGGCAGTCAAGCCCTGCATGAGCATCTGAATAGTTGCCCGAAACTGAGCATGGGCAACTGGCTCCAGTGCATGGTGCTACTAGACTAGTGGGGCTTGCTGGTGCCCATCTCTGTTGCCATCCTCAGGGTCGTTTCCATTTCCATCCCTCCTACCATTTACACTACGGGAAGCCATGATTCTGAAATTGCGAATAACACGAGTTAGAAGGATAGAGGGACATTTCATCGCACGACATAGATCATTAAAGAAGGGAACATTTCCTAAACGTCTCATAGCCTCTTCGTCATAAGTGTGGTGCGCTTCACACCCATGAAAAAGACTCTACTAAACACGGATTTCAAACACCTATGACACTTTAAACCTATGGCTCTAATACAATGTTTTTCACAACCCGAATATAGACCGGGATCGCAACATGGAACAAGGAGCCCCGAGAGACCCCAAGTCGACCCATGACATGAGCATAAATCTAACTCAATCAATAAAAGAGAATACAAAACGTAATAACATAGTAGAAGCATAACCATGACTTACATAGAAAGAGAACGTACCTCATACATAACAGCTGAATACTACACATAGTCTGAAAGCCTCTAACATATCTAATGGGTTGATGGGACAACCCCCCCAACTAACCTGAAAAATTTAGAAGATTGAACATTTACAGATAACTAATATCAACTGGTCCTCAAGGCGATGAGGACTCACCAATGAACTGGATGCTAACTCTGGGAATGAGCTAGTGATGATGCTGGGTTTGAGGATCGGGGCCTGTATCATAACACTATACAACATAGAGTATGCGGTCAGTACGTGGAATGTATCGAGTATGTAAGGTAAGTAAAACGGACATTTATAAATACATAAAAGCTTATAAGAGATCATAAGAGTGGGACAACATGCTCATAACATAAATATCATAATATAACATAAGGCTCAAGGTTTTCAAATCATTCGTAATCCATTCATTGTCATAGTCATAAGAGAAACTTTATAAATCATCACTTGAGCCAAAATAACATAAACATAATAATGCCTAAAACATGCGGAAAAATGCGAGAAATTGTCATAACCGACAGCATCATGGTAGATCCTCACATGATGCCCCAACTATCTCGCTCAAGTGGGAAGAGCCGTCCCAGGCTCGGGACGTGCATTATGTGATATCACGAAAGAAGGGATCCATTAATATTGTCATGTATTATCATGAACCTATGGTAGTACATAGTTATGAGACACCGGCATAGTTTTTTGAACACGGGGCTACTCGGTGCTAGACACTATTCCCAAAAACATGCACATTAGGCTCATACATAAATCATGAACATCATTCATGAGATTAATGGCTAAATATACATTTAACATCATTGATCCCCATTTACATACATGTTTATCCACGAATCAAGGGCCCTTTAGTCGGCCAACATCATAAATTGATCAATTATGAAATCCATATCATAAATCGCAAATCATTCTTGAACATGCGGGCATTGCCTAATACATTAACATGCTTGAAAATGTTTAATTCACTTAAAAACATTTTTATAAACATGGGTAACTTGAAAACAAGCTTTTCATCCTCAATACTTCATCATACATGAACATTCCACATCAATCTTGACTTTCATAAACTTCTCATAATTGTGAAACTTAAATTTAAAAAGCTTGAAACATGATTTTTGATGAAAAATGACATACAACTGGCCCATGAATAATAATTCAATAGTAGAAATACATTTAAATCATACCCATATAAAGAATTAGAAATTTCATGCATTGGGTTAAAACACCCATAAAATAAATATAGGTAACTTCATGATTTTGAGAGATTGGGCATGGGTGTGGAAGGATTCACCCATTCATAACCCTACATACCTGATTATAGCTGATTCTTATGCTTCTCTGATTTCCCAAGGATGATTTGAAGATGAACCTTGAAGGATTTCCTTGATCACCTCTCTAGACTATTACTCTTGCATGCATGAATAAGAATGGCCTAAAATGAACTTAACCCTCTTAAAACTCATCATTTATAACTTAAAACGATGTGGTTTATGCCTTAGGATCATTGGAATTACGAAAAAGCCCTTACTAAATTCGCAGGGGATAACTGACTGCCAGTCCAAACGAGGGACTAGACGAGTCGTCGCCAAAGGGAATGAATCGTGGCATCAATCATCAAGTACACTGTCCAACAAATCATTCGGGGTTTGACACGAGGGACCACACGAATCGTCACAGGTGACCACAAATCATGGTCACCACTCGTCACATGCACTGCCTTAATCTCAATTAAATTCTATATCTGCTGACCACGACCCATCCCACGAATCGTGGTGACTGACCACGACTTGTGGGGACCTTCCATAGGGTACACTGCCAGACCCCCTTCACTTTCCTCAATCCCTTTCCAATCAACCATGGGGACTCACCACGACTCGTGGTCAGGTCCGTGGGGACCTCAAATGCCAAAATTTGAACTCACACCCTACACTTCACCACACGACTCGTGGTTTACCCCACGGGTCACAAAATGACTTTTTCTGTGACCTGGTGCAAGATTTCAAGTTTTCTCCATTTCAAATCTCGGGTATGATCTTTGGACTTCGGGGGTATTACACTGCCATGCTCTGTTGGTATTAGTGACTCTATCCAGTATAGCTACCGCCTTAATATAGGTTTGGGAAATGAATGACCCTCTAGCCACAGTATCAGTAATTGACTTAGTTGCCAATTTAGGGACCTATAAAAGTCTCCATCGGATGCTCATCAAATAATTTATGGTTGGACCACTACTTGAGTTTCATGTTGAATAAGAGCCATGCCTCATGCAATGCCTTGCTAGACAGCTGCCTGAAATTGTTTATCTCATCTCTTAGTTGCAACATTCTGGAAGGTGGAAATAATCTCTCCAAAAAAGCACCTTTTAGCTCTCTCCAGTTCATAATTGAGTCATGTGGTAACTCATTCAGCCACATTGTTGCCTCCCCAGATAGAGAAAATGGAAAAAACCTCAATCAACTAGCATTCTGACTAACCCCTAGCAATTCAAATGATTTTCATATGCCCTCGAAGTTCATCAGATGTAGATTTGGGTCATCACCAACTACTCCTCTAAACAAGCTTTTCAAGTTCAACAATTCGATCATAGTGCTTGTGATGTTGAACTTCGCTCTTGGAACTAATGGGGGATGGATGATAGTCCCAGTGGAACCAACTCCATCCAAATCAACATCATCATTGTCTTCATAATCAAATAGAATTTTAGGACGACGCTGCCCCATAGCTCTCTAAGGTTGGCGATGATTTCCAGGGGCCACATCCTCTATATTTTGTAAATTTAGCTCCTTCCTATGGACATCATCATTCTCTTTGTTAGGAAAAAATTGGTTATTGCCCTTGGCATGAGCCGTGGAAAGTTTTTGTAACCTCTCTGTTTCATACTCTTGTGTATTTATAGCTCTCATCAAAGTTCTCTATAACTCATGAATATAAGGAGTTAAATGTTCACCCCAACTTCTGGTATTCGACATGCACTACCTATACCATGTATAGACAAAAAAAACAAATTAAAGTAAAATATGGAAATAAGTCTAAAGTCAAATAAGCACACTTGACTAAATCCAAGACCATACTCCCCAGCAACAGCACCAAAATTTGATACGCCCAAATTAACCTCCATGATAAGAAGTATAACGCAATTGTCACGACCCGAACGGAGACCCAGATTGCGACACGGGACAAGGAGCCCCGAGAGATCCAAGTCGACCCATGACATAAGTATACATCTAACTCAATCAAGAACTAAATAACTATCAATTCCATCATAGCGGAAGTCTAACTTAAATACAACATACGAATATAAAATCTGAAGTTGAATACATACATATGTCTGAATAGCCTCTAAACATGACGAGTTTATGGGACAAGACCCCAACTAACTCAACAAGCTGAAAATTTAAATACATAAAGAAAAGATGGATAGTCTTGTCCTCAGAAGATGAGGACTCACCAACAAGCAGACGTTAACTCCGATAAGCTATCTAAGAGCAGGGCTGAACCTGAGAGCCGGGTCATGTATCGTGAAACGATACAACATAGATAGTATACGGTCAGCACGTGAAACGTACCGAGTATGCAAGGTAAGTAAAACCGCTAAAGTAAGTAAAATCACTTTAAGACTATGCAATAGTAGAAACATAAGAATCATTAACTGAGAGTAGGGCTTGCATGCATTCTTTCTTAAATCATGATCTTTTCATAACATGACAATACATACTTTATAACATCCCACTGACTTGAATGACTCAAAGATGAGACATGACATTTATATAAAAGATAAACATTGAGTCAAACCTTGCTTTTAGAACATGAATGTAAGAAATAATAACCATGAGTAATGAATATTCAAATCTGAATCACATAGACAACGGGAGACTCGTCACTTAATCGACATACCACCATAGAGCTTACTTGGTCTCAACTATTACATTCAAGTGGGCAGAGTCGGCCGAGGCCTTGAAAGGGTAAGGACGCTACCATGATATCGATATCAAGCTTATGGGCCATTCGAACCTGGGATAGCTCACAAGGGAGGTCCCAATAATACAATAGTATCAACCTATGTTGGCGCGTAGTTTTGGGGCATAGAGTGATCGACCCTTAGCCCGCTCAGTGCTAGACTCTTCTCCCAAAATATTCAATTCTCTACATGATATATAGCGAAGCTCAACATCGTCTATTGATGAAGCTCAATGATCACTACATCTCAAATAAAAAATCATGCATATGAGAAGCTTTAGTTCAAAACATACCACAAGCTGAATACATACTTGGGAGTCTTTGCTCCAAATCCATGTGTTAAGCTATGCATAGGAAGACTTAACGCAAAACATACCATAAGCTAGAATGTAAAATTTGGGAGTCTTCGCTCCAAAACAATTTCATAAGCCTAGTTTAGGAAAATCATCACTTAAACATAGCATGTGGGCATTGCCCAAAGCTTTATCATACTTAGAAATACACAATTCTCATCGAAAACATAATTATAGACATGGGTGGCTTCAAATCATGCTTTTCATCATAATATCTCATCATTTTCACATATGCTTCACAAATCTCACTTTTCATGATCATAACATCAATGGGCTTCAACATTCATAAAGCTAGAGATATAATTTTAGTTGAAATCAGTATAAAATCAGCCCATGCTTCACAATTTCATAATAAAATCATACTCAATTAATACCCATGTAAAGAAATTGAAGATTCATGCATTTGGGTAGAAACCCCATACTTGATCATAGGAATTTCTCATATTTAGATAGAAATTGGGCATGAGTGTGGAAGAAGACACCCGCTCATATCCCTACATACCTGGAAGGATTGATTCTACCACTTCTCTAATTGCCCAAGAGAGATTTGAATGAAAACCTTGAAGAATTTCTCTAGATCACCTTTTCAACCTCTCAAGCTTGCAAGAATGGAAGAAAATAACTTAGAATAGGTTTTCCCCTCTTAAAGCGTACTAAAACAAGACTTGAACGAAGTAGTATAGGCTTTAGGAACTTAGGAATTACGAAAAGGCCCTTACTAAATTCGCAGGAAATTACTGTCAAGTGGTCCTAACGGACGACCTAATGACTCATGGTCAAAGGCAACGACTCGTCACCTAGCTCGTCAAGTACACTGCTTGTCTGATCTCCTGGGCTCATAACGACTAACCTAATGACTTATTAGGGTGATCACGACTCGTGGTCACCAGTCATTGAGTGCACTGTCCTCTCTTCTCTCTTCCTTCTCCCCACCCCATGGCTAACCTAACGACTCATTGGGTCAGACCACGAGTCGTTTCCACACTGTAGGGACCCTCTATCTTCAAACATCCCAAACTCCTCCCAGGCCTCCCCACGAGTCACCTGACGACTCGTGGGTTGTCCTCATGAGTCGTCCCACGACTCATCCTGAGTCTACAACATCACTATTACATTTTCCTTGTTCCAACCCTCGGGTTCGATCTTTGGACATTCAAGGTATAAC
This sequence comes from Datura stramonium, assembly GCA_018107945.1. Lineage (NCBI taxonomy): Eukaryota > Viridiplantae > Streptophyta > Magnoliopsida > Solanales > Solanaceae > Datura > Datura stramonium. The sequence goes on from JACEIK010002533.1 coordinate 167,219, forward strand.
AATATTTCCCTTTGGGAACATTCATCCTCGAATGTGGGAAATAAGCAGGTAACAGAAACATGCAAACACTCATATTCAAATACTGATCACTTAAACCGAAAACTAACGGAATGACTACCTCTGACTCATAACACATAGCTGAACCGATCTCATGCTTTACATACACATCCATACACATAAAAGAAACTAGAACACATGAACTGAACATGAAAACTAAATGGATTCATAGAGAAAAACTGATACCTCAAGTCAAAACTGAGCCCGTAGAGAATAAGTGTGGGTATTTAGCCTTCATATCCGCTTCGGCTTCCCACGTAGCTCCTTCAACATGTTGATTTCTCCATAATTCTTTAACTAAAGCTACTTCTTTGTTCCTCAGCCTCCGAACCTAAAGATCCAATATTTTGACTGGAACCTCATCGTAGCTAAGGCTATCTTTTACTCCAATGCTGTCCACCAAGACTACTAAGGCTAGGTCTGCCACACATTTCTTCAAAAGTGACACATGAAACACAGGATACATGGAAGATAACTCAAAGGGTAAGTCTAACTCATAGGCTACCTTACCAACTCTTCTCATAACCCGGTAGGGACCAACATAGCAGGGACTGAGTTTTCTTTTCATCCCGAACTACATGACTCCCTTCATGAGAGATACCTTTAGAAATACCCAATCATCCACCTCGAACTCCAACTCTCTCCTCCTCCCATCAGCATATGAATTTTCACGACTCTGAGCGATTTTTAGCCTATCTCTTATCAACTGAACCTTCACCATAGCCTCATGAACTGAATCTAGCACTATCCTAGCTGCCTCACCAACCTCAAACCATTGGATAGGCGATCTACATCTCCGCCCATAGAGAGCCTCAAATGGTGCCATTTGGATACTGGAGTGATAGTTTTTATTTTAAGAGAATTCAGTCAGGGGCAAGTGATCATCCCAACTACCTTTAAAGTTCATCACACATGCTCTAAAAATGTCCTCGAGATTTTGAATTATCTGCTCTGCCTGACCATTCGTTTGCGAATGAAATGATGTGCTAAGTTTAACCTGATTCCCAAGCCTTTTTTGAAAAGACTGCCAAAACTGAGAGGTAGACTGAGTACCTCGGTCTAAAATAATAGACAATGGCACTCCATGTAATCGAACCAACTCCCGGATATAAAGTTTGGCATAATCATCCGCTGAATTTTTTGTTTTCACCGGTAGGAAATGTGCAGCCTTGGTCAACTTGTCTACCACCACCCAAATAGAATCATAATGTAGGTGAGTACGAGGTAAGCCTGTAATAAAATCCATATTAAACACTTCCCACTTCCAAGTAGGTATGCTGATATCTTGAAGTATGCCTCTCGACCTTTGATGCTCGACCTTCACTTGCTGACAGTTCGGGCACTTGGCTACGAATTCAACAATATCCTTCTTCATGCCATTCCACTAATAGATTTTCTGCAAGTCATGGTACATCTTGGTGGCACCTGGATGGATAGAATATTTGGATCCATAAGCCTCATGCAACATCAGGCTCCTAGAATCATCAACGTCGGGAAAACATAAGTGACCCTGGTATCATAACACACCATCTCCCCCTTTGGAGAAAACCTTCTGATTTTGAATGGTTCCCTTTAACTTTAGCAATATTGGGTCCTCATCCTGACTAGCTTTTACCTTAGTCACCAAGGACGATTCTGATTCGTTATGAACCATAACACCGCCATTGGTCGAGTCAACTAACCTTACTCCCAACCTTGTGAGTCGGTGCACGTCCTTGACTAGCTCTTTCTTTCCTTCATCCACATGGGACACACTCTCCATATAGAGCCTACTAAGTGCATCCGCTACCACATTAGCCTTACCCGAGTGGTAAAGAACGCTCATATCATAGTCCTTGAGTAACTCTAACCACCTCATTTTCCTTAGATTGAGGTCTTTCTGTGTGAACATATATTGTAAGCTCTTTTGGTCCATAAATACATCCACGTGGACCCCATACAAATAATGCTGCCATATCTTCAATGTGAATACCACCATGGCCAATTCAAGATCATGGGTCGGGTAATTCTTCTCATGAACTTTCAGCTGTCTAGAGTTATATGCTATNGTCTAGAGTTATATGCTATAACTTTCCAATGCTGCATCAACACACACTCAAGTCTGGTTCTTGATGCATCACAATACACCACAAAGCCATTTGTACCCTCGGGTAGAGTCAACACTAGTGCTGAAGTGAGTCGAGTCTTCCACTCTTGGAAGCTTTTCTCACAAGCCTCCGTCCATTTGAACTTTACCTTCTTCTGAGTCAACTTGGTCAAAGGTGCTGAGGTGGAGGCAAAACATTCAACAAACCTCCGACAGAGGCCAGCTAAACCTAAAAAACTTCAAATATCCAAAGGATTCACCGGCCTAGGCCAATTTTTCACTGCCTCGATTTTTTGAGAATCTACCTTTATTCCCTCAATCGATACCACATGGCCAAAAAATGCCATGGAGTCCAACCAAAACTCACACTTGCTGAACTTTGCATACGACTGATGATCCTTGAGGGTCTAAAGCACTACTTCCAAGTTAGCGGCATGCTCCTCCTCCCTCCGAGAGTATATAAGGATGTCATCAATGAACATAGTCACGAACATGTACAAATATGCCTTGAACACCCTATTCATTAGATCCATAAAAGATGCAGGAGAATTCATTAGTCCAAAATACATCACTACAAACTCGTAATGGCCATATCGCGTCCTGAAGGTTGTCTTCGGGATATCACTCTCCCGAAGTCTGAGCTGATGATACCTAGACGTGAGATCTATCTTTGAGAAGCACTTGGCACCTTGAAGCTGTTCAAAAAAGTCATCGATCCTTGGTAAAGGGTACCTGTTCTTGACAGTAAGTTTGTTCAATTATCGATAGTCAATGCACATTCGACGGGAACCATCCTTCTTCCAGACAAATAACACCGGCGCACCCTATGGAGACTTGCTTGGTCTAATGAAGACCTTATCTAGCAGGTCCTTCAACTGTTCTTTCAACTCTTTTAGCTCGGTTGTAGCTATTTTGTAGGGATGAATAGATATAGGTTGCGTGTCGGTAGAGCCATTTTCATGTTTTATGTTAATTTTATATGGTGCAAACTAAAATCGGCTTCTCAATCGACACTTGAATTCATCACTCTATCATCCTCATGGGATTCGACCTCGATACTCATCNAAAGCGCCGCCGAAGCAGCATAAGCAGGCTTCTATCTCATGGGATTCGACCTCGATACTCATCGGGTTACTTGTTTTGATACAACAACCGTGTATATTCTTTGATTCAAGAATATAATTTGGAAGTTATAAAAAATGGCGCCATTGCCGGGGACTGGCGTTTGATGATCTTGTGATTGATTGTTAAATTGAATTACTGTGCATCATATTTGCTTGATTTGATTTTCTACCTTGTAGTTAGGAACTATATACCTCATGAGCCATCACTCCCAAGTAGGAGATAGCTCAGTAGAGGGGAGCATGGAACTTGACAAAGATAATCCAATGATGCCGGAAGTTGCAGGTGCCATTCCCCTACCACCGACAGTAGGGAATGCAGTGTTCCATGTTACCAGCACCATGTTGCACTTATTGCAGATGAAAGGGCTTTTTGGAGGCAAGGCAAGCAAAAATGCAAATTGGCACTTGAGGAATTTCCTAGAAATTGGCCACCCTTAAACATCACAAACAATAGTCAAAAGTCGATCAGGCTGAGACTCTTCCCTTTCTCATTGATAGGAGAAGCAACAATGTGGTTGGAGGAACTTCCTCTGGGGTGCATTACTTTGTGGCAAGAATTCATTGAGGGTTTCCTAGATCAGTTTTTCCCTCCCTCAAAGATGTTACAAGGAGAGACTTTTCATGAGGCGTGGCTGAGGTTTAAGAAGAAGGTTGCTCTGTGCCCAAATCATGGATTACTAGACGAAGTGCTCCTCCAAAGTTTCTATAAGGCCCTAGATTCAATAAACAAATCCATTTCTAATAACTTAGCTGGAGGATCAATCATGGACAACACTTATGGGTTAGCCAAATCTCTCATTGACCGAATGATAAATACCAACAAGACTTGGCACACACTCATGAGATCAGCTCAAGTGCATTGGAGGCGGAGTTTCAAAACAGGGATGATGAGCGGGATGAGACTCTAGCCAAGATGATGACACAATTAGAATTGATGGCCAAGCATATGATGGGAGCAGGTCCAAAGGTGGTGAATGTTGTGGGAATGCAAGGTCTCGAGCAATATGAAAGAGAGCCTTCACCACCAAGATATGATGAAGAGTTCCAATAAATTGGTAACCAAATGGGAGGGCCTCGACCTAGATTTCAAGGAGATAACCAAGGCCTGTGGTGCCCAAGGGATGATAACCAAGGGTGGATAAATTGTGAACAAAAAGATGGCCCGGACAGAATGATAGGTGGAACAATGGAGAGCTAGACCAAGAAGGTGATCATTTCCATCAAAGTGCAAATCCATACATTCCACCTCCTAAGGATGGAAATCCTCAAAACCAGCCAGGAGTAAGTGATGCAAGTAGCTCCAAAATCTAAGATATGCTCTCAAGAGTTTTGAAGAAAGTGGAGTCGACGGAAATTGGAGTGAGAGAATTAAGAGGGGAGATGTCTAACCTCGCTCGAATAGTGAGTTCACACTCGGAATCCATCAAGCACTTGGAAGCTCAAATGAATCACCTATCAGCCCAAATGAGCCCGAGAATTAAAGGAACATTACCTAGTGACACAATGCCTAATCCGAAAAAAGATGGTCAATGTATGGATATTGTCACTAGAAGTGGTAAGATGATTGGAGATGTACTAGGAAAACCTAGTGAGGTGGAGAACCCAAAGGTGGTTGACAAAGATTAAGGTGATAAAATGCACATAATTTCTGAAAATGAAGAAAAAGATGAAAAAGAAACATAGGAAAAGGATGATGAGGCCCACATTCAAGTGGATGATGAAGAAGTGGGCATGAAGGCCCCCGTTGATGATAGTGCTGAAGTAAGACTCCCACCACCATATCCACAATGGATTACCAAGAAAAACAAAGAAGATCAATTTAAGAAATTTGTGGACATGTTTAGAAAGCTGTCCATAAACGTACCATTAGTGGACGCTTTGATCCAAATGCCTGGGTATGACAAGTTTATGAAAGACTTGTTGAAAATGAAGAAGGTGGTTGATGCTGGAAATGAAGATAAAACACACCATTGTAGTGCGGTCACGATGCAACCTAGCCCCAAATAGGGAATACACAGGAGCTTTTACAATTCCATGCACGATTGGGATTTGTGTGTTTAAGAAGGCCCTATGTGATCTCGATGCAAGTATAAATCTTATGCCCCTGATCAATTTCAAGAAATTAGGCCTCAGAAGCACAAAACTAACATTGATGCGGCTTTTAATGGTAGATAGGTCAATCAAAAGACCCGTAGGGGTGCTAGTACATGTGCTGGTGTGAGTTGACAAACTTATTTTCCCGGCTGATTTTGTTATTTTGGATTGTGACATTGATGTGGAAGTTCCCATTATTTTGGGAAGACCTTTGTAGGCTACCGGGAGAGCTGTGATAGATGTGGAGCTAGGAGAGTTAAAATTTTGGGTTAGTTGTGAGGAAGTCACCTTCAAGGTATGCCCGTCAGCCGGAACTCCATTTGAATGCAAGGTGATTGGAGTATCGAAAACTGATGATGAGGATAAGGGAGTGAAGCTGAGAGAGATGGAAGTGGATGATAACCCTTCAGAAATGGAGAACTAAAAGAAAAAGGACTATGTCGTGCCACGATGATAAATAAGGCTTCTTGGGAGGCAACCCAAGTTTTTATTGAATTATTTGAGATTGTTGTTGTTTTTATTTTTGTAGGACTTGAGAAATGAGAAGCAAAGTGAGATGCAAATCATGAGTGGAGCATCGGCGAGAGACCGGCGAGCCACCGGTCCTGAAATGTGGATCGCCGAAGATAAGGTAGCCCAAAGAAGAAAGCTGAGTGTTGAACTAAAGCATCAGGGGGACACCGACGAACCACCGAATTCGATTCGTGGGTTGTTGGTGTATCTTCGATCTGAACAAGAACACCTGAAATGAGGCTCAGATTCGGCGGATGACCGGCGGGTCGCAATCTCAAATCATGGACCGCCATTACATTGTTGGATGGGACCAAATAACTGGATACAAATTAAGTTCAAATGCAAGGTAGCGGCAAACAACCGAATTGGATCGGCGAATGACTAGTTCATCGCTGGTTGGGCTCGCCCTGAATTTAAATGAGGAGTTTAAAAGGACTGGCCCACAAAATCCCAAACACTCTCCCAACCACCTTAATTCTGCAAATATTCCCATAGCCTCCTTGTTTCCAACATTTTTTTTCCATTTTTGTCTCCCCATTACCCAACACACCCTATTCCCTACAATTTCTCATTTTCACCTCTCCATTTTCCCACCTTTTCGCCTTTCAACTTCCCACCAACTCACCCACATTAAACTCGCCACCTTCCCCTCAACCTATCACATTCCCACTTTTGGACTATAAATATCCATCCATATTTTACCATCAAAATCACTCTACTCTCAATATCTACTCTATACTCACTTGAAGGTGCTCCTGCAAATCTTAAGCTAGTTCATTCTGTTAAGGCTAGAATAGTGTGCAAATAGTCTCCCAATTCGGTAACATCTCTTTGACCTTGTTTTAATTTGAATGTGCTTCCATGATTCTGTAGGTGTACTATTTCCCGTGCTTCCTTTGTTGAAATTTTGAATGTGTTATTCTTGTGATTGAAGTGGGTATGTGCTTTTATGTTGAGATTATGACGAGCGTGAAGTCGTAGTAACCCATTGTCACTAGGAATCACGCTTTGCCCAATGATAGACCGAGTGACACCAATCTTAAGGGCTTAAATATCATGAATAGGTGTAAGAATGTAGTATAATTGCTGAGCTTTAAATTGTGGTTAAAATATGTTAATGGGTGCTTGTATAAAAGAAGGTTAGAATTAGGGGCAGACAAGTCAACTAGTTGCTGGTCCTATTCGGTGAAATGTCGCTCGAGGCGCTGGTTCACTTTGAAGTTATTCTTGGATACTAAGTGAATCCAGTGCTATATCAGCGGCCCGTGAAATGTGATCGGCGAAATGCCGCTGGGACCACTGATTATGCCCAGATTTTCCCCAGTGTTCTGTTAAACCGGTGTCTTGTAGGCGGTTCGCAAATTGCCTTCAGCGAACTGCCGATTGTTCGTAGATACAATTTTTTGCAAAATTGATTGTTCATCACTTGCTTCTAAATTCTTCTTTAGTTTAGTTTCTTTTACACTAATTTTGTCACGCCCCATAAC
>JACEIK010002534.1:21218-39742 GCA_018107945.1 Datura stramonium
CATACAATTTACATGAGAATGTACACAATTTATTAGACAAACAAGACTAAAGTTATACATTTGAGTATCGATTTGGCATATAAATATGCCCCTTATCAGCTAGCAAGATGGTGGAGGTTGGTAGTGATGGTTGTGATGGTGAACTTAGTTAACGTTAGTAGTTGGTAGTGTTGGTAGTGTTGGCCGAATAATGTGTGGTAGTATAGTTGGTGGTGGTGCTAATTTTGATGGTGGAGGTGGTTGGTAGTAGAGATTGACCACAGTGATGGTAGTGACTACAGGTGTGGTAGAGTCGGCAGCGGTGGTGGCAGTGAATTAACTATAATGATGGAGGTGTTATGTGTGGTAATTGCTGACAGTAGTGGTGGTCGATTGTCACGACCTGCACATAGGCTCGGATAGAGACACGAGACAAGGAATCCCGAGAGGCTCCAAGTCGACCTATGGCATGCACATAATAGTTAAGAGCATACAACAAGCGGAAACTAAAATAATAAAGAATGCTTAAGCGGAAGTCTGAAAATACAATAACATCTGAACAACGAAAAACATAATACTAATCCGAAGTTGAATACATGTTATTTCTAATAAGCCTTTATAACCTGACGAGTTGATGCGGTAAGACCCCAACTAACTCACTACAAAACTGAAACTGAAAATACTTATACAAGCTGATAAAAAGGCCTTTGAAAGATGAGGATTCACCAATGGCTGGATAATGCTAACTCTGAAGATCTAACTAACGGCGGGACTGAACCTGAAAGTCCAAGCCTGTATCATGACACAATACATCATAGAGTATGCGGTAAGTACTTGGAATGTACTAAATATGCAAGGTAAGTAAAAACGGATAGTTAAAATACATAAGAGTTCATAAGAGTAGGAAAGCATAAACATGAAGTAAATATCATAATGTAAATATAAAGGCTCAAGGTTTTAAAACCATTCATATTCCAATCATAATCATAGTCATAAGAAAATTTTTATAAACATAACTTGTGCCAAAGTCACATAAACATAACCATGCATAAATCATGGGGAAAAATGGGAGGACTCGTCCTAACCGACACCATCATAATAGAGCTTACATGATGCCCCTACATTTCTCTCAAGTGGGCAGAGCCATCCCAGGCTTTCCAGGAAAAGGACGTGCATGATGTGATATCAAAAGGAATCCCTAAATATATGTATATACCTACGGTGGCATGTAGTTCTGAGACTACGGGGTTTACCTGAACATCGGGTCTACTCGGTGCTAGACACTGCTCCCAAAAACATGCACATGAGGCTCATATTTTAATCGTGAATCATTCATGAATCTAATGGAAAAATAAATCATAACATACTTTATCATACTTGAAATAAATGATTAGCTATGAATAAGGGCTTGTAAGTCGGCCAAATATCATAAATTCATAAATATGAAGAGCATGCATACTTGTGAAAATTTATATTCTTGATTTTCATAAATCCATGAAGAATACTTGAAGAGAAATCATAACATGAACCATAAATCCTAATTTAGATTTAGTAAGATCAAAATCATAATAGAATAATAACTTGATTTTTCATGAAGCTTGCCTAATTGGCATAGTTTAATTAAAATTTGAAACTATGAGTTAATAATTAAATTAGGTATAAAATCTGACCATAAAACTTAAAACATGATTTGATACATGAAGGGAATTGACCCATATATAGATCAAAAAGAATTTCACAAAATTAGGAATAAACCCCATAAGATCATGAACTCGATTCTAGAATTTAAATTCATGGAATTGAGAGAAATTTTGAGCATGAGAGTGAAAGTAACTCTCATTCATACCCCTAAATACCTGGGTAAATTTGATTTACACTCTCCCTTGAAAGCCCAAGGAAATTGGAGAAGGAATTGGGGAATTTCTCAAGCTTGATCTCCAAGGAAAAACTCTAAACTTGCAGGCATGGAATGAAATGGTTTAGGATAGGTTAAGCACGCATAAAACCCTTCCAACTGAGCTTAAAATGACGTAGTTTAGGACCTTACTCAGGAATTACAAAAATACCCTTAATAAAAAGTCTAGAAAATAGGCACTGCAAGTGACCACGACTCATACCACAACTCGTCCTTTGATACCACGACTCGTGGTATCCATACGTTACTTCCTTCCAACATTTCATTAGATCTCAGGTCCGGTGAACAACGACTCGACAGAATGAGTCGTTACTTGATAGAACGACTCGTTGGGTCCTCTCATCGTGACCACTAACCCTAGCAGTAAAATTTCTGAAACTACCACCATGAGTCAACCAATGAATCATACCTCCAAACCACGGGTCGTTGGACCCATCCATTACCTCTGTGAAATTTTCAATGCACCTCCTCACGAGCACTTACCATGACTCGTGGCTCTTCACAACAAGTCGTACCATCCAACCCTGGTATCACAGAGACAAACAACGACCTTAACCCATGACCCATTACATCACCCAATAGGTCGTTGATAATGCTCAAATACACTCCTTTTATAGAAAAAGTGTAAACGGTTGTTGTATCAAAATAAATATCCTGATGGATGTCAGGATTGAACCCCACAAAGAATTAAGTTGATAATTCAAGAGTTATAAACTAATTCAAATTATAAGACATAATTGTTCAACATTTGAAAAGTTAAATTGGGGGAAATTAAAGGGAAATAATTATGTAATTCTAAATTAAGAGTAATTGGGGGGATTCCAATTGAAGCAATCACAAGTGATATGACTAGGGGTATTGTATAGATGAGATCACAACTAAATCGGGAATTTCTTCAATAACTTAGACTCATAATTAGCATAGATAGCAGTTGATAATTCACATTCTCTTGTTTTTCAACCATAAGAATGTTTATGCCTTGGGTTCTTTCAAACCCCAAAGCCAATTCAATTAATCAAACCACACAAGCTTGAGGAAGGACTAGCTATTTCTAGCCTTGACCTTTAATGGAGTGAAAATATGGGTTTTAACTATCTCAATCTTAATCCCACACACAAACAGTCCAATTCGTCACTATTATCTTCTCACCCAATTCTCACCTTTCTTTCTCAAGCAAAAGCAAGAAAAGTAAAGCACAATTCATGTTTGCAAACCATCAATTTAAGCAATTAAAAACTGGGAGAAGACAATATATCTATAATTAAAATAAGAATCCAAAAGTAATTTATCCAAACCCTATCAATTTAACAAACACACCATGAATATACCTCTAGCTAGCATATTAGTTAAGCATATTTAAAGATAGAGAGAAGATACAAAGAGGATTCCCCTCACATTCATCACATGAGATTCACAAATTTTCTTCAGAAGCTCTTACAACAATGGTGGAATTCCCCCAAAATGGGTTAAAGAAAAAGACGAAGAAAAGTTCTATCTAACTCTACAATTCTATGGTGAAAAGATTCTACCAAAATTATATAAAAAAGATGAAGTCTAGATGAATGAATTGTTGAATCTCTGAATGGTGTACAATGAAAGCTATGTAAATATTTGTACTTTCTTGTGTGCAACTTTACCCAAATGTCCTTTAGGATTTTAGATGTTTTGGAGACCTTTCTAGACCTTTTTACCCTTCATTAGATGGCCTCACCTGGAAAACACCAGCGTTTAGCCGGTGCCAATCTGCGGAGCACCGGCTGTTCACCGCACAAAATTGCAAAGGGGCAGTGACCACTAGTGTTTAGTAGCTACCAAACCGCCAACCGCCGGTTGGTTAGCCGGTCTAGGTAGTAACTTCGACATTTCACTCACATTTCGCCCGCGTTTTTCCCTTCCCGATCCGTGTTTAGCCGATTCAAAGCATGTCCTTACACCTCTTCTTGAGCTCAAATCTTCCATTAATTTTGGCTCCTCTCCTTCATATGCTAACTCATCAAATTTAATCTCAAACATCATGTGTTTTGCTTGATTTTATGCTTTCTCTACTCACGAGAAGTACCTACAAAGAATCAAAGAGAAAGAGCATAAAATCCACATAAACTACTCGAAAACTAGGAAAAAACTCATGCTTAGGAGCCTAATGAGTTGGTAAATTTCCAACTCATCAAACCCCCAAACTTGAACCATTGCTTGTGCTCATGTAATACAATTGTTTACAGTTGAGCAAAAGAACAACATTCTATATATGAGTTTTTGAATCAAGGGCCAATCAAGACGTTCTTTCACAAGAGGACATTGCTAAAGCTTAGAGCACTACGGTAGTTGTACGTAAAATCATCAAGCCTAAAAAAAACCCAACATTATACACTAACTCAAGAAAAAGAAAAGACTCAAACCATATTGCACAAGCTTCAATTGGTGACCACAATCATTAAACATGTCTTGCATGCATTACTTCCATGCAAACAAGGGGCATAGTTCATCAAAAAAAGTTCAAAGAGCATCTCAAGTCATTGCCAATTCACACTCAAATCTTGCCATAAAGTTCGCTACCCGATTGTCTTAAAAATGCAAAGCCTACAGGTTGCTCGGAGTCAGCCAAGATGCTATAAGGCTAAGACTCTTTCCCTTCTCTCTATCTAAGGAGGCCACATTATGGTTATGGGAGTTGCCCAACTACTCCATTACCAACTGGAGGGAGCTCAAGAAAGCCTTCTTAGAGAGATTCTTTCTACCCTCTAGGATACTGTAGCTTAAGGGTGAAATCTACAATTTCTTACAATTGAAAACTGAGGAACTTCATGAGACCTGTTGAGGTTCAAAAAGAAGTAGACCAAGTTTTCGAACCACAAAATCCCTAATGACAGTCTGTTGGAGATTTTCTATAGATCGTTGAATAATAGTACAAAAGCAGTAACAGACACAATCGTGGAAGGAGCACTGATGAGTCACTAATGGGAGAAAGTCGCTACTATTCTTGATAGGGTGACAAAAACAAATAGAGCATGGTACACCTGAGAAGCAGACGCAGCGGTCGGTACATATGCTATTGGTTTGACACAGAACATAGGAATGAAGAAGAGCATGATAAGGAATTGGATCATATGCGCACATTATTGGATTTTCTTACAAAGCACATTATGAAAGCTGGAGCCAGAAAGGTGAACTTTTGGATACAGGGATAGGAGCCTGGGAAAGACCACTTAGATACCCAGGAAGAGGCAAACTTCTTGGACAACCAGGTGGCAGGTTTCCAAGACAATTCCCAAGGGTCTAGACAAGACACTTGGTGCCAAGGTTCTGGAAATCAAGGTCAGAACCAATATAGAGACAACTATAATCGAAATGGGTACAGAGATAAAAGCCGAGGTCGTGAGCACTAGGGAGACTAGAGAAGGAATGATGGTTACCGCAATGACCGGGCTGGATTATTTGTGCCTCCTAATGCGTGTGAGGGGGAGGCTGGACAGTTGAAGTTAGAGAGCATGATAGCTGAGATGATAAAGAAGGTGAAGTCCACAAATGATCAGTTGAAAGACATCCATAGTGATATTTCAAGCATGGGTCAGAGAGTGAAGTCTCATGCTACAACTATCAAGAAGATCGAACAACAGCTAGGGAAACTATCATTATCTATGAACCCTAGGTAGAAGGGTACACTACCTAGTAACGCAATCCATAATCCAAAGAATGATGGTCACTGTATGACTGTGATGACTAGGAGTGGAAATACCATGGTTGACCCCCCTCTACCGGTTATAGTTTAAAGGAAGAAAGAAAGTGTAATCAAAGAAGAAGATGATGTTGCTGAGAAGGAACAGAATAAGGATGCTGAGTTGATTGAGGCCCTAAATGTTAAAAACGGCCTTGAACCTGAACAAGGAGCCACACAAACATATAAGGCTATTCCACGACCACCGCCACCGTTCCCCTAAAGAATGAAGAAGAAGGCAGAGAATGGTAAGTTTCAAAAATTCTTTTCAATGCTCAAACGGTTTTCTGTAAACATACCATTGGTTGAGGTGTTGGAATAGATGTCGGGATATGCCAAGTTCATGAAGGACCTTGTGATGAAGAAGTGGTCCGTGAGTTGTGAGCCCGTTGATAATGTTCACCATTGTAGTTCTATAGCTTCACAGGTCTTGGCTCAGAAGAAGGAAGATCCAGGTGCCTTCACTATTCCATGCACAATCGGTGGTGTTGAATTCGCAAGGGCACTCTGTGAATTGGGAGCAAGCATCAATCGATGCCATTGGCTGTGTTTAAGTAGCTAGGATTGGGAGCCCTCACATTGACTACCATGCGGCTGCTGATGGCCAATAAAACTATGAAGAAGCCTTTTGGGATTCTGTTTGTTGTGCTTGTCAAAGTTGATAGATTTATATTCCCAGCTAACTTCGTGTTCCTTGATTGCGAGGTTGATTTTGAGGTCCCCATCATTTTTGGGTGTCAATTCCTTGTCACTGGGAGGGCCTTAGTAGATGTGGAGGCTGGCCAGTTGAAATTCTGACTTAATAAAAAAGAGTTCACCTTCAACATCTGCCGGTCAATGAAGAAACCAAAATAATACAAAGTGGTCTCAACAATAGAAGATGAATCCGAGTTCCTTGACGAAGTCTGGGTAGTCAAAAGACTTGTGTCATGTCGGGATATGAAATTAGGCACTTCTTGGGAGGCAACCCAAGTGGTGGTTTGGTGAATTCTGTGTAACTGAGCCACCTGCATCGTGCCGCAATGATAAATCAAGAACTTCTTGAGAGGCAACCCAAGTTAATTAACTAATGTGTGTTTAGTATGTAGGGGAGAAAAAAACAGGTGGCAGAAAAATTGCTAAACAGGAAGTGCTACAGTTCTCAGTACGACTCATGAGAGGGTTGTACGAGTCATAGAACGAGTCGTGGTAAGAATCAGAGATGTACTTTAGTACATGAGTTCAGGGTACGGTTGGTCCTACGACTCGTAACTTCAGTGTACGGATCGTAGTACTCACTGTGGCTATGAACTATGCAAGGCATGGACCACAATGAAAAGCAAAGATCTATGAGTAATAGTATGAATCGTATCCCTACTGTACGAATCCGAATATGTGCTCGTAGGTCCATAGGTAAGTCCCTAAATTTCTCTAAGTATGGGTCCAAGGGATGAGTCGTAGGATCTTCCTACGACTCGTGGTATGAGTTGTGACAGGTCAAAAACTTTAAATATACCGGACTCAGTCCTGATTTTCAAATCGGCCCTAAGACCTATATAAGCCTAAACGAATTGTACTACCTCCCCCACGCTCACTAAACCAAAGCTCACGACTCCTCACACCCGTAACTCATCACCAAGAATCATTGAACAAGTTCTAGCTTAGAAATTACATCGAAAATAATCACTCGAACCCTAGTCTTGATCCATAGTTGAAGTATCAACGTTCAAGTAAGTGTATTCCTTCAAAATTGATAGATATAGCTTGTATTCCTAATAAAAATTTGTTAAATCCCCTAAGAGTCCTCTCATTGCTTGAAAAAAATGGGAAAAGGACAATGACCAGGGGCGTAACTAAGCTATGTGTGACTGGGTTAATGCTTGAACTTGATTAAATTTCGGATTGACTGTTAAAAGTTGAGTTACAGATCGTGATATAAAAAGGGAGGAATGAGTAGTGGTAAAACTGGTTGAATGCAAGCCTAGACTTGGGGAATTTTGAGTACCCAAATTTAAATTAAGACCCATCGCAAACTAAAACAAAATTGAGGAGGGACAAGCTTCACAGGCCTTCCTACGACTATTTGTTTCACACCACGGCTCGTAGAATGGCTCGTTGGGATTGTACCAAGCCAAATTTAAAAATAATCACAAGGTACGAATCCTAGTACGATTGATGGTTTACTGCTACGAGTAGTACCTGGAAATCGTACCAAGAATTTGAAAAGGGTCAAGTCCAAAAGTGATAGTACGATCCTTTCTATGACTCGTGGAATCGACTTATGGGTCATACCACGAGTCGTGGAAAAACACAGAAAATTTTTTGTGCAGGGGAATCCTCATACGACTAGTGGTACGGATCGTACCTTCATGGTACAAGTCATACCTCAGAGGTGTGGCACTGAACTGAGATATTATAGGTCTCAATACAAATCATACCTCCATGGTACGAGCTGCATTGTTGAGCGGTGATAAACTAGAGAGGAATTTGTTCTTGCTTTATTTTTCTCAGATATGGAATTCTAACCCTTTTTCTCCATAGGTACAATGACAATGAAGTGCAAAGCATCAAAGGAAATTGCATGGAGGACATTACTTGATGAAACCTCTGAATCTGATCAAGTGGGCAGCTCCCCTAGTTGTTTAATAGAGGAGTGCAAGGTCAATACATCAGACACTAATGGGACCCGAACCACTAGGGCAAAGGCAAAAGCCCAAGTCGTGGCGGCTACTGCAACATCAGCGGGTGCTCCCCAGTTTGAGGAGGGAGCTGAGGAAAGAGCTCAAGACTCGGGAAGCGGCTCTAATGAAGAAGAGGGGTCCGAAGAGACCCAATCCGGTGATGCAAGTAGGGGTGATGGATTATAGGAGGAGGCACCAAATGCTGAGCAGGAGCAGACTCCGCCTAAGGAGAACTGAACTATCCTGTGGAGGGTGTCAGGAGCTTAGAAGATATATGAACGTAGCATTGCTCTCACTCCCAAAAACAAACTTAGGCGGAGCATTCAAGAAGAACAACAAATCCTCACAAATTCATTGAACGAGTTGGAGGAGATAAAGCGGATTTTTAGCTTCTACGACTTCGAGTAGGTAGCTAGGGCTCCATACCAGTACACTTCAGAAATTCTCTGGGAGTTCTATGCCAACTATTTGGAAACCATGGAGCAGAAGGCTAAAGAGAGGTAGAAATTGAAAGGCCAGCCCAAGCTGGAGAGCATCCTGGTTAGAGGCCGAGAGGTCGACATATTCGTTCGCATTGTTGCTTCGATATTATATGGGCCCCAGTTCATACCTACACATGCTATGCCGGAATATGCGTACTGGATGGAGGAAATAAAACAGATCAAACAGTTGGGCTTTGATGAGAGGAGGAGGCAGATACATGGGTTGTCCAGCGTTATCGCAGAGGAAATTGAAGAGTCAAAGCGGGTCACTAGCGGCAAGCAGGATAAAAAGAATTCCTTAAATTTCATAGAAAAGGCCTGTTGGACGTTAGTGCACCACCAGTTTGCATTGACGGTCAATGAAAATACCCTCAGTGCGGATAGAGCAGCTTTGGTGGCTTGTATCATGTCTAAATACCCCATCAACATTCTGTGGGTCATCGTAGAGGAGATGAAAGATTGGGCCATGGGATTGAGCACTACGATCCCATTCCTGAGTCTCTTCTTCAGATTATTCATGGAGCCAGGCATCACAATGCATCGGGTAAGGAGCGCCTGATTGGAGGATAGCGAATAGATGACATTCGCTTGATCCGGGATGAAATGAACAAGTGAGTGCTCCCACCTCACAGGAGCAGGGCGAGACACTGACTACAGATGTCGGTTATTCAAATGCAGCTCCCAGCACTTCTGCTGCACAACATACTAGCCTCCCGACCCAGGCTCCAACCAGGTATATCTTGCCCCAGGAATTTCTCCAAAAGCTGGACAAGAGACTGACCATGGATGAAAGGAAGATCCAATCAATGATAAAGAATATTAAGTCCTAGGTGAAGGCCGAGATTGAGACAGTTGCACAGGCCCTGCATGGCAGATTAGTTGGATTTGAAAGAAGGTTTAATATATGTATGGTCAAGCAGATTGAGACATGCAGCCTCCATAAGGAGTTGGGGGCTCTCAGAGCCAAGTGGCCAAGAGGTCATCGCAACAGCCGATAGTTATAGCAGCCCCCACTCTTCCTGATCTTGATGTTAATTTAGATGAGGAGCTTGATCGGACAGCCTACTGGGAGCCCACAACAGTAGGGAAAGAAATAGGAAAAAAGAGGGTCTCCGAGGATATTGGAGCAGAGACCCCGAGAAAGAAGAAGAAGAGAGAGAAAAGAGAACGCAAGCCGGCATGAGTAGAGAGCCTATAGACTAATGACGCACATTTGTCAGAGCTGCAGGAATGAGCTATAGGAGCAGGAAGCTCCCCATGGCCCAGACAAAGCTTGCCAGTGGCAGGGACCCTTCGGGCGAGCCACATTCAGCCCCAACCATTTAAGAGGCCGTAGAGTAGCTACTCCCCCTATTGATACACCAGTGAGTGCGTCGGCCACCGTTCGTGCCACGATTGCAGTGGAGGCACCTCCTCCGCAGGATGACAGGAGCTCTTAGAGTACCACAAGTATGTTCCCTCCCTTAGTACTTACATTCTATTCTTTGGGGATGAAGCAAAATTTTTAGAAAGGGGAGAGGTGTACTTGTATTTTTGGGTGTTTTGATTCGTCCGAGGGTTTTTCTTGTCATGTTTTTTCCCTCAGGCATGCTATCTAGTAGAACCGACATGTTTAGGATATTATTTTTTATAATTTTTGTTTAATTAGAAATAGCTTAGGAGTACTCAGCAAATAAATTACACTAGTTTTGATATTTTGGAAAATTTACCCTGTTTAATTTTTTTTTGATGAATTAGTTGTATACTTGTGATTGCATGCATGATTTCTGTAAATCTTTTTAAGTCATTTAGTATATTAGCATGTGTATTTTTTTTAATCCATGAATAAACCGGATAGGAAGAGTGAATGCAAGTCATGTACCATGAGTGAGTGAGGTCTATTACCTAGTTCAATACTGCGTAGAGGATCTAGAACTTGTCCGGTTGGTCTTTGCATAGGTGTTGGGATGGTTGGTTAGGAAAGGATCATAGTCCATTCTTGTTTAGGCCATTTTTAGCTTAAATAACCTTATCGAAATCATATGATTCCCTTGATCCAAATTTTTGAGCCTTAACTAGACCATTTTTCTTTGATTAACCAATTGGCCATGCCCAATTTTTATAATGAACCTGTTTTGGCCCTGGTCTCTCCTTGGAAATTGTGAACCTCAACATAGGCAAATTGCCTAAGTTGAGGGTGGCTAGAGTAAGATTGTAAAGATGAAAAAGGGAGAGAAAAGAAGAAAGGTGAAAAATGAGGTGTGGTGTGAAAAAAGAAAAAGAAAAAAGAAAGAAAATTGAAAAAAAATATAAAAAGAGAAAGATGCATAAAAGTTTGAAGAAACACACCACACTCATACAAGTGTATTAAAAGGGGTGAAAAGGGAGGAAAAAAATGAAAGAAGCAAAAAGGGTGAAAAGAGTGAAAAAAAACTATAAAAAAATGAAGCCACATGTATACCAGTGCCAAGGAGGGGTATAGTCACTCAAGAGATTCCATATCTACCATACCCAGCGTGAAAGCCTACATTACAAGACAAAGAAAGTCTTATAGTGATCCTAACCTGACCATATGATAGATTGAAGTAGAAAAAATAAAGGCAAGCCTATGGTATCCAATATGCAGTATTTGGAACTTCTTTGTGAGAGTTAGAGTCTCTCTTGTTGAGTCCCATGTTATACATTCTACTATATCTGTGAGTAGGGGACTTCATTTGTTGTGAGGGTACATGGTTTGTGTTTAACTTTACCAGTGGTCTATGTAAAAAGCATCTGTGATGACTTGACTACCTGTTAATAGCTACATGACATGTATTGATCCCTATTTATCATATTTTGTGGTTGCTTGTAGTGCATGTGCTGATTTGGTCTATGTGAAAAAGGGTCAAAAGCTTTTTGAGTCATAGTGCAAATTTTGTTTGATGTTGGTTGTAGTATCCTAGGTTTATTTTCTAAGCGTCATGTTTAGTTTTTATTTTTCTTTGCCAGAGGACATGCAAAAGTCTTAAGTTGATTGTGTTGATATGTTGTGAGTTTACAACACTTTTGATGCTTAAAACTGAGAAAATAGCATTGACTTAGGTGTGTTTATATGGATATGAGGCACTTTTATTTTGATTTCAAGGAAAATAAGTGTTAGAGCAAAGATATGAAAAAGAAGCTTTAAAATGCAGAAAATCAGCCAACGTACAAGTTGGATACAAGTTATGCCTTGGACTGAAAGATAATTCCGAATGCGCTTTTTCTACGAACAAGGAAGCTATAAGTAATGCAACTATGAATCTTATGGAGAGTTTTGTGATGAAATTTAGGAGGATGAAGTGGGAAGAAGGCAATATACGACTCTCAATACGAGTCGTAACTAGAGTCATGGAATTATTCAAAAATATTGCACAAAGACAGACTCTTGGTATAGATAGACTCACGAACCGTGGCATAAATATATGAATTGTACCAAGAGCCGTGGTGAACTTCAAAAGATTTTTCAGTACTTAGAAGAACTTCAGACACTATAGACAGTACGAATGGTGGCAAGAAGGTACGAGTTGTACCACAACACTCGTGAAGAATTCCAAAGTATGTAAGAGTTCTCAGGGCCAAACCACGAAAGCATTGTATGACTTGTAGGATAAAGGTACGAGTCGTAACAGCCTGCCAACACTTAGCCAAATCTGCAGCAACCAAGGACTTATGGAAAGCAGGTACAACCAATATAATCTTGCTTCGTGACACAGTTGACACCAGATATGGAAAACGCCCTATTAGCTTAGGAAAAAGTTTCTAATGTCTATATAAATAGCCTTTACGTTTATTTTAGTTAGAGAAGGACATAATTGAGTTAGTAGACATGTGAAGAATTATTTTTGTGAATTTTTATCAAGTTTTGAGGAGCAATTCTTGGGATTAAATTCTTGATTTCCTACATTGTTCTTGAGGTTGTTCTTTGATAATCAAATATGATTTTCTTCCAATTATTGTTATAAGTATTTAATTATGTGTTTGTCTATGAATGCAAATTGTAATCTTACAAACATGAGAGGCTAAAATCTCCACAACTAGGGGTTGTGGGAACCATGGTGGATTAACAATTTAGGGTTTCACAAAGTGATTCAAAACCAATGCAAAAAGCTTTTATTGTATTCACTTCATGTTTAAACGTTTCTTAATGGTGTACAACATTAGAACTTGCCCAAATTCTATACTTACTTGAACATAGAGAAGTAGAGATTAGGAAAAGAGAATTACAACAAAGCCTTGGTCTTTATGATCATGGTATTAACTTGAGTTGTGGTCACAGGATAGTTAAATTTGGAACATATTGAAAACAGTTAGTTTGAAATCGTTCATAAGACCTGACCCGGTGATTGAGTATATTCATCCAATAGGGACAAACCAGTCATTTGGATGGACCCTAGTTATCCGTTCTACAAGTAAACATTGGGATTGATCACGTGTGTATACCCGAAGTAGTTATGAACCCATTAGAAACACTTACCCTAGTTGTTTGCAAATCTTGGTTTAAATCACAACAATAGTCTATGCGTTAATATTTTTTTCTTTATAACCCCCCAATTTCCTCCATGTTTCAAAGAATGTTATAAGATTTATGGGAAGATTTTATACCTATCTTGATTATAAATTCATGGTTTCAAGTTTTTAGAAAAATTATGTCCAATTATGCAAGTTTCATTGAAAGTCAAGTTTATGATTCTATTATGATTTAATTTTTGCAAGCTCTAAATTATGGTTTACGATTTATGATATGGTTTCCTGCAAGTACTCTTTATGAATTTCAAGTATGGTGATTTTATAAAGCATGTATGCTCTTCATGGATAGACATGTATTTCAAGAATGATCAAATATGTTATGATTTAACTAGCCCATAAACTTCATGTATGATTTCATGATATTTATACGAGCCCTCATGTGCATATTTTTGGGGGTAGTGTCTAGCACCAAGTACGCTCGGCATTCATGTAAACTCTGAGGTCTTAGTACCATATGCCACCAAAGGTTTATATTCTTGGTTGACACTACGGGGTCCCTAATAGTGATATCACTCCATTTGCGTCCCTTGCCTTGGCAAGCTTGGGACGGCTCTGCCCAGTTGAGTGAGATAGAAGGGGCATCATGTAAGCTCTATCATGATGGTGTCGGTAAAGACGAGTACTCCCATTGTTCCCTTATGATTTATGCATTTTCATGTTTACGATACTTTGTATCAACTTATTATTTACAAGGTTCCTCTTATGATTATAATTATGACTAGTTTATTAATTGTTTTGGAAACCTTGATCCCTCATGTTTATGCTATGATTATCACTTTATATTTTGAATTGTCCTACTCCTATAAAATCTCATGTATTTTATTAGTCTATTTTCACTTACCTTGCATACCTAGAACATTCAAAGTACTGACCACATACTCTATGCTGTATCATTTAATGATACAAGTCCAAGCGATCAGACTCAACCGCTCCATTAGTCCTGCTCTGTATCAGTCCAATCTAGACAGTATTGGTGAGTCCTCACATTCCGAGGACATTCGGTTTAGCTTGTTGTTTTATTATTTAGTCCAAGTCTTTATAGCTAGTTGGGGGTTTTGTCTCATCAACTCCTCAAACAGTTTAGAGGCTTATCAGACATTGTGTGGATATTCAATATTGTTGAGTGTTGACTCTTCTTATGCTCTTATGATATATGTATTCAGACTTCCACTTTTTTCTTGAAACATTTTTAAATTTCCACTTTGGTTATGCTCTTGAATTGTTATGCATATGCCATGGGTTAGTTTGGGGTCATTCGTGGCTCTAGGTCATGTGTCTCAATCCAGGGTCCATGCTAGGTTCGTGAAAAATGTAGTATCAGAGCAAAGATTTGAAGTATCCTAGGGTGTCTGAAAGCTTTATTGAGGAGAGTTTTTTCCATGGGCATGAAACGCACCACACTTATGGGGGATAGGTTGCAAAACATTTTAGGAAATTTCCCTTTTTTCATTATCCATGTCTTGCAATGAAGTATATTTCTATCCTTCTAACTGGTTCTATACACGTTTGCAGAATCATGCCTCCACACCAAGTAAATGGTAGAAAGAATGGAAATGGAAATGGCCATGAAGATGGAAATGGAGATAAGCACCAGCAAGCCCCGGCCACACCAGCAAGTCCTTTGCCTAAGAAGGTCTCTTATGAAAAGTTTAGAGCGGTATTTTAGATGTTGACCCATGCTCTAAATGCATAGGTCAACCAGCAGGGGGTGGCCCATGTCCCTTAGAATGGGAATGCAGCGCTGGCTCGAGTTTCGGACTTCCTCAGGATGAATCCACCTGAGCTCCTTGGGTCAAGAAAGAATGAGAACCCGAATGAGTTTCTTGAGGAGATGCAGAGGATCACCCAGATTATGGGAGTTACAAGAGAAGAGAGTGCAGACTTAGCCTCCTATCAGCTGAAGGAGGTTGCTTATATTTGGTAAAATCAGTGAAGGGATGTTAGAGCAGTGGGCTTAGTTACCGTGAGTTGAGATGAGTTCATGACTACCTTCTTAAATAGATTCTTCCCTAGGGAGTTGAGGGAAGCTAAGGCAGAGGAGTTTTTCAACTTGAGGAAGAAAAATATAACAGTGCTAGAGTACGCATTGGTACCCAGTTGTCCAAGTATGCATCGGATATTGTTGTGGACCAGAGATCCCATATGAATAGATTTATGTATGGTGTCATATTCGATGGTCAAGGAGTGTAGGACTGCAATGCTGAACAGTGAGCTAGACTTCTCTCGATTGATTATATATGCCCAACAGATAGAGGTGTATTAGATGAAGGAAAGGGAGAGGAAGGTGGATCAGCAGTCCCACCAGAGGTCATCGGCCCCACTGGTCAATGTTCCATCCAGATCTCAGGGTGATCAGAGAAGTAGGGCATCAGGTTCGAGGGGACAGAGGTACACGCTGGTAGAGCGCACCTTTCTAGTCTGCAAAAAATATGGTAAGATCCACATAGAAGAGTGCCTAGTTGTATCAGATATTTGCTTCGGGTGTGGGAAAGTGGGGCATATGCGCAGGGAGTGTCCTTTGGCTAGGCAGGGTGATAGAAGAGGTTGTGCCCAGATTACCAGTTTAGCAACAGCTCCAGCAGCATGTCCTTCTTAGTAGGGTGCATCCATTAGTTTAGGTGGTGGTCAGCATCAGAACAAATTTTATGCCCTTTCATCTCGTTAGGAGTAGGAGGTCTCTCCAGATGTGGTCATTGGTATGTTAAGAATATTTCATCTTGATGTATATGAATTATTAGACCCATGGGATACCTTATCTTTTATGATGCCTTATGTTGCTATTAGTTTCAGAGTCAGTCCCGAAATCCTATCAAAAACCTTCACCATCTACTCTAGTCGGTGACTCAGTTATAGCTCGACGGGTATCCAGAAATTTCCCTATCACAACCCTTTAGAAAGTCGCCTTATCTGATCTAGTAGAGTTATAAATGATTGATTTCCGTGTTATCTTTGGAATGGATTTTCATGCATGTTATTCCATAGTGAATTGTAGAACCTGTACGATAGAATTCTTCTTTTCGGGTGAGCCAGTCCTAGAATAGAAGGGTAGTTCAATTGTGCCTGTAGGTGACCTTGTTTCCTACCTTAAGGCCAGGAAGATGATTTTCAAGGGTTGCATGTACCATCTAGTTCGGGTTAAGGATGCTACATCTGAGACCCTGACTCTTCAGTCTGTCCCTGTTGTATGTGAATATCCGAAGGTTTTCCCAGATAATCTATCTACCAGGAGTCCCTCCCGAGCGGGAGATTGAATTTAGTATTAACCTTCTTTCTAATACGTAGCCTATATCTATTCCTCCATACAAAATGGCTCCAACTTTGCTAAAGGAGTTGAAATAAAAGTTGAAGGATCTCTTGGATAAGTGTTTCATCAGACCTAGCAAATCCTCGTGGGGTGCACCAGTTCTCTTTGTTCCAAAGAAGTATGGGTATCTTCGTATGTGGATCGACTATCGACAATTATATAAGGTCACAATCAAGAACAAGTATCCCCTCCCCAAAATTGATGACTTGTTTAACCAACTTAAGGGTGCTAAGTGCTTCTCAAATATAGACCTCAATTCCTGCTATCACCAGCTCAGAGTTAAGGGGGAGTGATATCCCGAAGATAGCCTTCCAAACTAGGTAAGGTCAATATGAGTTTGTAATTATGTCATTTGGACTAACGAATTCTCCTACAACTTTCATGTACTTGATGAACAGGGTGTTCAAGCCATATCTAGATATGTTCATTATTGTCTTCATAGATGATATCCTCGTAGACTCTCGGAGCGAGGAGGAGCATGCTGCTCATTTGAGGATTATGCTACAGACTCTCAAGGATCGCCAGTTGTTTGCTAAATATAGAAAGTGTGAGTTTTGGTTTAATTCGGTAGCAATTTTGGGACATGTGGTGTCAAAAGAGGGTATATAGTTGGAGTCTCAAAAGATAAATTCAGTGCAGAATTGGCCTAGACCAGTCAATCCTTCAGATATCAGGAGTTTCTTGGGTTTAGCTAGCTATTACAAGAGGTTTGTTGAAGGATTTTCATCCATTGCAGCACCATTGACTGAGTTGACCTAGAAGAAAGTCAATTTTCAATGGTAAGATGCCTGTGAGAAGAGGTTTCAGGAGTTAAAGACTTGACTTACTTCAGCCCCAGTATTGACACTATCTGAGGGTACGGATGAATTCATTGTATATTGTGATGCCTCTTGGGTTGTTCTTGGGTGTATTTCATGCAGCATGGTAAGGTCATTGATTATTCCTCTAGACAGCTTAAGACTCATGAGAATAATTATCTGATGCATGACCTAGAGTTGGCAGCGGTGGTGTTCGCATTGCTTATTTGGACACTATTTGTATAGGGTCCATGTGGATGTGTTTAAGGGCCACAAGAGCCTATAGTATGTGTTCACCCAAAATGATTTGAATTTGCGACAAAGAAGATGGTTAGAGTTGCTCAAGAACTATGACATGAGTTTCCTTTATTATCTTGTTAAGGAAAATGTAGTGGCGGATACCCTTAGCAGACTATCCATGGAGAGTGTTTCTCATGTAGAAGATGTAAGGAAAGAGTTGGTGAAGGATGTGAATCGGCTTGCACAATTAGGAGTTGAGCTCGTGGATTCAACAAATGGTGGTGTCGTTGTTCAAAATGGCTTGAAATCCTCTTTGGATATTGAGGGCAAGGCTAGGCAAGATGAGGACCTGTCATGACCCAAAGGTACACCCGGATCGTAGACACGGGACATGGAGCCCAAGAGACCCCAGGTCGACCCATGGCATGAGCATACATCTAGTTTAATCACACAAACAAAATATTTAACATAGGGAATGTAATCATAGCATAGCATAAGGGAGAATAAGTACTAGACTTATACACACGACGAAATACAACTTGTAGTTTGATAGGCCTCTAAACATGAAAGGCGGATTGATGGGACAACTCCCGAACTAATCCAACATCCCGAAACTGAAAGGAATAACATAGAGTATGAATATACGTCCCTCAAAACATGAGGACTCACCAATAGGCTGATAACGATCTCGGAAGCACTACTGAAGAGGATGAGCCTGAGAACCGGGACCTGTATCATAAGACGATACAACATAGAAATTATGCGGTCAGTACGTGGAATGTAATGAGTATGCAAGGCAAGTTAAACAGACATTTAAAATATATAAAACTCATAAATGATCATAAGAGTAGGACATCATGCTCATATCGTAAGCATCATAACATAACATAAGGCTCAAGGTTTTCAAA
>JACEIK010002534.1:96528-109491 GCA_018107945.1 Datura stramonium
GTTACACCCGGTAAATTCTTGACATTTAGATGGCCTATTCACGTGTTTATTAAGAGTTTTTGAATGCCATACATGCTGGTGAAGGGCCCGCGGAAAGACCGGATAAGTGACACGTTGAACCATCGCAAGAGGAGGCTGGCAGACCTCCTCCGTGATGGACAGAGTGCCACGGAGGCTTACCTCCGTGATGGCACCTCCGTGATGGCCAACGTGCCACAGAGGTGAGCTGCAGCCCTAAGTATAAAAGCACCAACTTCAGTTTTAAGTAATTAAAACATAAGATTTTTTTCTAGAAATAAGCAGAGAGTGCAGACAGGAACAGGGGCACAAAGGTTTGGTGCTAGTTACTTTTTGATTACAGCTATATATGCGGTCCAAACTAGAAATAAACATGGGTAGTGAGGTATTAAGCAGCAAGGAGCATTCCTACAGATTTAGTTTCATAAAATTCGGTTGGCGAATCGTCGTGCTACCGAGCTAAGGTAAGTGAAATTTCTTCAAATTAGTGTCAATATACTCCTAGCCCTAAAGTGAGTATTTCTCCCTTCTTGACTTCCGAGAAATAGCGAGTTTCCGGCCGTTTTTTGATAAGCCAAAGTTTGGACTATATATATATATTAAAAGTGATATTTTCTTCTATAGTATTGATGAATGTAGTTCTAACTGTTATAATTATGAATGTAGTTGGGAGAAATAGCTGGATACTAGCCAAGTTACGCCAGTTAGCAAAGAAGCCAGAGATCAAGGTATGTAAAGCTAGTTCCTTTGGCAAGTTAGTAATCCTAGTATAGCAAATGGAGTGAATTCTAAAAGAAAGAATCCAAAAGTTGAGTGTTGAGTCTAGTATGAATCTAGCAAGAATGTTTTATGTTATTATGTTATATTCAGAATAAAAGTCAATAAGTCAGTATCAGACAACCAGATATTATTTTAGATACAGTTAGCTCAGTAACAAAATCAGTTTAATGCAAAAAAGAGATTAAGAATAGAATATCAAAACATGGATAGTATTTTCAGATTGAACATGCTTGATATACATGATTATTGTTTGTTGAGACCTGTTTGTGCTATGAGGGCACCCTTAGAGCGTCCTCGCCGCCCTAGGGTTAATAGCTGTGTCGACTCACCCGC
Organism: Datura stramonium; assembly: GCA_018107945.1. Lineage (NCBI taxonomy): Eukaryota > Viridiplantae > Streptophyta > Magnoliopsida > Solanales > Solanaceae > Datura > Datura stramonium. The sequence goes on from JACEIK010002534.1 coordinate 97,660, forward strand.
TAGAGGGTGAGGATACGTCACTCCAAGGAGTGGCATTCCATCCGCAGTAGGAAGAAGATGGGATGCAGCATTCCCCATATCAGGCTGATTAGCATTATAGTATACCCTGCGAGCGCTTGCGCCCAGGGCACAGATTACAGATACAGAAATAGATATCAGATATAGTTACAGGATCCTCCGGACTCAGATACAGTTATAGTCAGGGGACCAGAGAGCCTAAGCTGCATACCCAGGGGGCCGGTAAAGGTGCTCGTAGTTTTTAGGCGAGTGGAGTGACTTTATTTTTAGATGGTTTGACCCGAGTAGGGGTATATAGATTGCGTGTTGGTTGGCACCTTCCGGCTTATGGGGACTGGTATAGNTTCCGGCTTATGGGGACTGGTATAGGTCCTTGTATGCTATATATATATATATGTATGTTATTTACTAGATTAATAAATAGCAGGACGCTGCAGCAACAGGTATGACTTTCATCTGCTTTTCAATACAAATAAGCTCATTTCAGGTTATGCCATCCCCGATAGTCTTAGCTATTTTTCTGCTATTCAGAACTATCAGTACTATTGCTTATATTCAGTTATGTTCAGTTTGCTTTACATACTCGGTACCAGTGGTACTGACGCCTGCTTGGGGCGCTGCGTTACTTTCCTACAAGTACCCATAGTCGAGGAGCAGACCCCTCGTTATCCCAGCCAACGCAGAGTCATTAGCTCCTATCATCTGGATCTTGATATTCAGAGGTCTATTCTATTTTCTTTTGTTGTATAGTACGGGTAGGTCGGGGCCCTGTCCCGACCATCTTATTAGTATTCTTAGAGGCTTGCAGATTATATATTCCCTGTGGTTAGTTGTACCGGTCGTGAGAGGTCGTATGTATGTTTTAGCTATTTATGTTGGCCGTGTGGGCCTTATTCTATTTATAGTTGGTGACCTTTCCATTCATAGAGTAGTTTAGCTCTTGTTTCAGTTTCTCAGTGAAAACTAGTCAGCATGGTGGCCTTGTCGGCCCGCATAGGTTTCCTTATATTGATGCGATTCTTGTTAGTTTTTGTTGTTGTACATGTGGCTATAGGCCTAGTCGGCCGGGGGCTATGTTTACAGCCGTTATATAGGCCGTTGATTTCATAAATCAAGGTTAGAGCCAGCCAGGCGCCAGGAGTGCTTAGGCTCAACAGTCTAGTAGTTCACGTCTTAGTAGGGCACCAGGTGTCAGTCATGCCCCCCAAGGCGGGGCGTGACACAAGATATTCAAAACATTCGTAATACTAACGTAATCATAATAATAGGAGAAAAGATTTACTTAACATGACTTGAGCCAAAATACATAATCATAAACATGCATAAATCATGAGCAACAGTGGGAGATTCTCTTGACCGACATACTCCATATGAGTACACATGAAGCCCGACTTGTAACCCTAGTTGGGAGGGTGTTCATACCTTGCCAAGGGTAGGAACCATGAAAGGAGTGATCACACATGAAAAGGGCCATTTGGGCCAGGGACAAACATGAAAGGGTCCCAACATACCTACGGTGACACAGTTCATGAGATTCGGGGCTTAATCATGAATCCTGAACCTACTTGGTGTTCGATACTACTCCCAAAACATATATATAGTGCTCATAATAATAATACATGAGTTTGTGGGCTTGTTAAATATTTATAATAGTAAACATGCTTGAATATACGTGAACTAGCCATGAGTTGAGGCCTGTGAGTCTGCCAAAAACATACTTCATGATTAATAAGATTCATACATACTCGTAGATCATGAATATAGCTCGAATTTCATAAAAACCATAATGGGTTACATAATGAATTCATAATTTAAAATATAATTCATGATGGGCTTTTAGAAAACATCAATGGGATAATAGATCATAAATCGATTCGTCATGGGGCATGCATAAACAAGCTTAATTATTTAGAAATTCAAAATCAATAATATTATAATCAATTTAAATTCCAAAGGATGATCAAGATCAGTAGATTATGATAAGATTTCAAAATCACAAGACTTGCAATCAAATCATTTAATATTATACAAATCAATTATAAAACCCCATGAGTTTTTGGTAATTTATAAGTAAAATAAGAGAGTAGGAGCATGGGTGTGGAAGGAGCAACCCATTGATGGCCTCATATACCTGGGATTATCAACTTCTAACCCTCCTTAAAAGCCCAAGAATGAAATTGAAGGAATTTAGGTGAAAAACTAGAAATCTCCCCTTAGATAACTTGTCAAAATCATTGCATATATGAATGGGAGTTTAGGAAGGTTTGTTTTCTTAAAAACCCAGCTTTCCCAAGCCAAAAAGACGTAGTTTAGCATCTTATATTGTGAAAAAGTCAAAATTACCCTTAATGAGCCTACCCCGAAATCTGGACGGATGGGACTAATGAACATCACCCATGGGTCGTTGGAACCAACAACAACCCGTCGTGTCCCTCGTCGTATGCACTACTGAAGACCTACTTTTTAAACCATTCAACGGACGGACATGACGACTTTTCCTAACAATAAATAGTCCATTACATCATTTGTGGTTTGCTCATGGACCTTGGCATCTTATCTTCTAATCTTCCACACCATGACGAGTCATTTTTTCCCCCGTCAAGCCTACTGGAAAACTTAATCCTCAAATCAAGACCACAACCAATGACCCGTGGCTTCCCTAACGGGTCGTTGGGTCTCCCGTTGTATGTCATCTGCTGCACCCAACTTCTTCCCATGACTGCAAACGACGACTCGTTGTTTCCCACAATGAGTCGTCATATCTCCTATGGTTTGCACTATCACCCAGCCTTTCCCCAACTACGACTCTTTGCAATGACCCGTGGTATGTCACCACGAGTCGTACCCTGACTCATCTTGAGACATTTTTCCCAATTTTCTGCAGTTTTCAATTTTTCACTCTTGGGTCTACTCCTATGCACTTCCGGGGTATTACAAGACCCTGTTGAAATAAAGTTGAAAGAAGCGGTTCAAAATCAGATGGTCGAGGTCTTCTCCTTAGGTTGAGATGTTGTACTTCTTCCTTAAGATTGTTTATGTATTTCGGATGTCAATGATTTGAGAGAAATGATGTTGTATGAAGCTCATGGTTCCCGATACTCTATACATCCAGGTGCCACCAAGATGTACCGTGGCCTACAGAAAGTCTAGTGGTGGAATGGCATTAGAATAGTTTGTGGCTAAGTGTCCGAACTGTCAACAAGTGAAAGTGGAGCATCAGAGACCTGGAGGTATGATATATGACATTAGTATCCCTACTTGAAAGTTGGAAGAGATTAATATGGACTTTATCACAAGGTTTCCTCACACTCGCCAATAGTATGACTCTATATGGGTGGTGGTAGACAGGTTGAACAAGGCAACTCATTTTCTAATGGTCAAAACTACCGATTCAGTTGAGAACTATTCTAGATTATATATTCGAGAGTTAGTTCGGCTTCATAAAGTTCCCTTGTCTATCATTTTTAATAGTGGTTTCAGTTTGCCTTGTAGTTTTGGAGATTGTTTAAGAAGGGACTTGGTACTCAGGTCAAATTCAGCACCGCTTTTCACCCGCAGATAGATGGTCAGGATGAACGGACCATTCAAACTCTTGAGCATATTTTTAGATCTTGTGTGATTGACTCCAAAGGCAGTTGAGATGATCATTTACCTCTTATCAAGTCAGATTACAACAACAATTACCACTCTAGTATCCAAATGGCTCCGTTTGAGGCACTTTATAGGTGAAGGTGTAGGTCTCCTATTAGTTGGTTTGAGGTAGGTGAAGCTACATTGATAGGGATAGGTTCAGTTCATGAAACCATGGAGAAGATTCAGCTCATAAAGGAAAGGATGAAAACATCTCAAAGTCATCAAAAGTCATATACGGATGTTAGGCGCAGATAACTCGAGTTTGAAGTTGATGATTGGTTATTCTTGAAGGTGTCTCCCATGAAGGAAGTGATGAGTTTCGGAAAGAAAGGGAAGCTTAGTCCCCAGTATGTAGGCCTATACAGGATTTTGGGACGTGTTGGCAAGGTAGTCTATGAGTTGGAGCTACCAGTAGAGTTAGCATCAGTGCATCCAATTTTCCATGTATCATTATTGAAGAAGTACATTAGTGACCTGGCTTTGGTTGTTCCGATGAACAGAATAGGCGTGAAGGATAACCTTACCTATGAGGAGGTACCCGTTAAGATCCTTGATCGCCAGGATCAAAAGTTGAGGAACAAAGAAGTAGCTTCAGTGAAAGTCTTGTGGAGGAATCAGCTTGTTGAGGGAGCTAAGTGGGAAGCCAAAGCAGATATGATGGCTAAATACCCGCATTTATTCCCTTCCAGACCCATTCTAGCATGGGTATCAGTTTCCTCTCTAATAGTCTATTAAGATTCATGTCAAGTTCATGTCTCTCATTTCCTCTCATATTCTAGCGTGTATGTATGAATTATGGATTCGGTTCAGTATCGCAGTCCGGAGTTAGTCACTCCATTAGATTTAAGCTTTGGTTATTCAGTTATGGGATTTCAGTTCTTTCCCAGCTTTTTGAGTATGTTTAGCCACATTCGAGGATGAATGTTTCAAGGAGAAGATATTATGATGCCCCAAAAGTTCCTAAGATCAGACCTGAGGGTTGAAACAGAGAAAACAGAAAAAATTTGTGCCATGTAATGGAACGACTCGTTAGGTTACTTATCAAGTCAACTGATGAATCATCGAGTGACTCATTAAGGGATGCTAGGCTTTTAAGGAGTCGTTGTCAGGGGATCACCCGGGATGGTGTAACGACTCGTCATTTGATTCAAAGAGTCGTTAGTGTGCCCGTTATATTATTGAGGAAGTTGTAGACCATGAGACTTATCGGTTAAGTAACGAGTCGTGGTGTCACTTCATGACTCATCGATTGGGTCATTGTCAGGATGGATGAGATTGAAGGATGGGATTTCAATAGATGACAATGAGTGGAGACGAAGAGTCATCCAGTGTGGTGACGACTCATCCAGTCCCTCATCGGTACTGGCAGTGTCACTTTTCCAGACGAACCAGTAAGGGTATTTTTGTAATTTATAAGCTCCTAAGCCCTAAACTACGTTATTTTAAGATTTGAAAGTTGTGTAATAAGGGGATAAACCTATTTTAAGTCATTCCCCTCCTATTTATGCAAGCTTAGGAAGTCTCCTTAAAGATCAAGCTTAAACCCTTCAATTTCTTCTTCAAATCTCTTGGGCTTTCAAAGTCAAGTGTAGATTCAGGTTACCCAAGTATGTAAGGCTATGAATGAGAGTTTCTTTCACTCTCATGCTCAAAAATCCTCCTCAATTCCATGAATTTATATTCTAGATCAAGTTCACGATCTTATGGGGTTTTCTCCTAATTTTATGAAATTCTCTATGTATTATTTATAGGTCAATTTCCTTCATATTTCAAAGCATGTTTTAAGATTTATGGGCAGATTTTATTCCTATCTTGATTATAAATTAATGGTTTCAAGTTTTTAAAAAGATTATGCCCAATTATGGAAGTTTCATGAAAAGTTAAGTTTATGATTCTATTATGATTTCAATTCTCCAAGCTCTAAATTATGGTTTATGATTTATGATATGGTTTCCTACAAGCACTCTTCATGAATTTATGAATTTCAAGCATGCTCCTCGCTTTGAGAGTATATGAGAATATTGTTAATAAAGATAATGATGAACATATCCAAGTAGGGCTTGAATAGAGTGTTCATCAAGTCCACAATAGCAGCAGGAGCATTCGTTAGTCCAAAATACATAACTACGAACTCATACTGATCGTACCGAGTCTTGATGGCTATCTTCAGAATGTCTCTCTCTCTAACTCTGAGCTGATGATAGCTGGATTTGAGGTCTATCTTTGAGAAACACTTAGCACCCTGAAGTTGATCAAACAAGTCATCAATTCTGTAGAGAGGATACTTGTTCCTAAATTTAACCTAGTTCAACTACCGATAATCAATGCACATTCTAAGGGAAGCATCCTTCATCAGGACAAAGAGAACATGTGCACCCCACGAGGATTTACTAGGCCTGATGAAACCCTTATCTTGGAGACCTTTTAACTACTCTTTCAACTCCTTTAGCTCGGCTAGAGCCATTCTATAAAAAGGAATGGATATAGACTGCATATCAGGGAGAAGGTTGATACCAAAGTTAATCTACCGCTCGGGAGCGGTTAGATCATTGAGCAACAACTCCAGATACTCACACACTATAAAAACTGACTGAAGAGTTAGGGTCTTGGACGCACATCCTTAAAGAAAACTAGATTGTACACACAACCTTTAGAAATCAACTTCCTATCCTTGAAGTAAGAAACAAAGCGACCTATAGGCACTGCTGAACTACCTTTCCAATATAGGACTGAATCACCCGAAAATTGAAACTCTACCATATAGGTTCTACGATTTACTAAGGCATAATGTGCATGCAACCAATTCATACCAAAGATAACATCAAAATAGGTCATGTCTAACTATACTAAGTCGGCCAAGATGACTTTCTGAAGGACTGTGACAAGGCCATTTCTGTATACCCGTGGAGCTATAATTGAGTCACTGACTGGAGTAGTGACTGAGAAGGGTTCTGCTAGGATTTTGAGACTAACTATGAAACTAATAGCAATATATGGGTCACAAAAGATAAGGTAGCCCCTTGATCTATCAACTCATACACATCAAGATGGAATCTATTTTGACGCTAACTGCCACCTACATCAGGAGAGACCTCCTGCTCGTAATAAGATGAGAGGGAATAAAATCTATTTTGACGCTAACTGCCACCTACACTAGTGGATGCACACAGTTGAGTTGAGTGTGCTGGTGGAACTGCTGAACTGGTTGATGGGTCACAACCTCTATTACGGACCTGTTTGGTTGAAGGAAAGTCTCTGAGTAGATGTTCAGGCTTCCCGCAATCGCAACACACGCCTGAATCCACAAGGCACTCTCCGGTGCGCCTTCTACCTCACCTACCACAAACTGGAATGATAGGATCTCTTGAAATGCTCCCCATACCTCTAGAGCCTGATGCTCTACCCCTCGGATCACGCCTAGGTCTAGATGGAATACTGACTGATAATGGCACTGGGGCTGATGACCTTTGGTTGGACTATTGGTGATGTCCTCCACTAGACCTCTATTGGATCAGTCCATAAGTCCTTGTCCTGGCACTCTTGGCCTCTCTCTCTTTCTCCCTCATCTGATCTGCCTCTATCTTCTTGGCGTATATAACTAATCATGAGAAGTCTGGATCACTGTTCAGCATAGCGGTCCTGATCTCCTTGACATACAAGTCTGATACTCTGTTCACAAACCTGCTCATACGAGCCATTTGATCTGAAACCATCTCTGCCGCATATTTGGACAGCCAAGTAAACTCTAAGGCATACTCTTGGACAGTCCTGTAGTGCTGCTTCAAGTTAACGAACTACGCCACCTTCGCCTCCCTAAACTCTTTAGGGAAGAATCTATCCAAGAAGAAAGTCATATACTCATTCTAACTCACGATAACTACTCCCACTACTCTAGAATCCTTCCACTGGCAGTACCATATATAAGCAACCCCCTTCAGCTGATAGGAGGCTAAGTTTGCACTCTCCTCTCCGGTCAACCCATAATCTGGGTGATCTTTTGCACCTCCTTAATAAACTCATGCCGGTCCTCATCCAATTTTGACCCCAGAAACTCATGTGGATTCATCTTGAGAAAGTCTCGAACTCTAGCCGCTATTGCGCCCCATTCTAAGGAACATAAGCCACTGCCTGCTGATTCACTTGAGCGGTCATCATTGGTGCCAACATTTGAAATTCCACTCTAAACTCGGCATGAGTGACTTGCACGGGCAAAGGATCTGCTGGTGCAGGCGAGGCTTGCTAATGCCCATTTCCATTGCCATTGTCATGGCTATTTCAAGTTTCATTCCTTCTTCCATTCACTCAGCGTGGAGGCATATTTCTGAAAACACGTATGGCATGAGTTAGAAGGAACAAAGAGATACTTCATCGCACGACATGGATCATGAAAGAAAGGAAATATTCTAAAACACCTTGTATCCTCTTCCCCATAAGTGTGGCATGTGTCACTCATGGAAAAGATTCTACTCAGTACGACCTCCAGAAACCCTAGGACACTCTAAACCTTTGCTCTAATACAAAGTTTTTAACGACCTGAGTTAGGACCCTAGACCGAGACACGGGACCTGGAACCATGAAAGTCTCCAAGTAAACCCATACATAACAACTAAAGAGCATACATCAAAGTGAAAACTTATAACTGAAACATGAATAAGCAAAGAGGTCTGAATAACGTAACGTATAACAATAATCATAAATAGAGACAACACTCGACAAAGCTAAAATTCTACGTAATGTCTGATAGGCCTCTAAATTATCTGATGAGCTGATGGGACAACACCTCCAACTAGCTCGCTAAATTCTGAAACTAAAATAGCATAATCAAATGCTAAACTGAATGTTCATGAAAAATGAGGACTCACCAATGATGGAAACTAAGCTAAACTACAAAGAGTTGGACTAACGACGGAACTGGGTCTGATCGCTCAGACCTATATCATGAAATGATACAACATAGAGTATATGATTAGTACTCAGAATATACTAAGTATGCACGGTAAATAAAACATGTTGAGTAGTTGTTAACTGAAATCATGCATATAAATTTAAAACAATAGATCATGAGAGTAAGGACTGCATGCTGAAATCTAAATCTGAGACATATATAGTCATAAGCTAAATATTATATCTAAACATAATGCCCCAAATCTAAAATATAAATCATATGACTTTTCATAGCTGAAATCATAAGTAAAAGCTCATAAACTTATTATTGGGTCAAATCTACCGCAAAACATAATATCATAAGTCATGAACATGAATAACTAAAATCATGAGGGACAATGGGAGACTCGTCATAACTGACATCACCGTGATAGAGCTTATGTGATACTCCAACTATGACACTCAAGTGGCTAGAGCCATCAAAAACCTTGCCAGGGTTAAGAACGATACCATGATATCAATATCAAGTTAAGGCCACTTGTGGGTGGTGAAACTCTCAAGGGGAGATCTCAATATAAATATATAAACCTACATAGGTGCATGGTTCTGAGATTGGGGAACCTAGGAACCCCAAGCCTACTCGGTGCTAGATACTACTCCCAAAAACATGCATAGTGCTCCTATCATTTTTCAATGAAGCTAAAATCATAATTACATACATAGTATGAAATTTTAACATGGGGAGTCCTAGCTCCAAACATACCATAAACTGGATTAGGAGTATTGACACCAAACCATATTGTAAGTTTATCTTATAAAACTGAGCAAATCATGAAAACATACTTAACTTGTGTGGGTTGCTCAAATCTTAAAATCATGCATACTTGAAGTAGACTTCATACGTTAATATCATGAATGCATACATGAGTAATTTATAAATATTCATTTATGCTAGATATCTCATCATACTTTAAGTCATGAATCATAAACATGATTTTTCATAAAACTTGCATAATAGAGCATAATTTCTAATAATTTGAAGTCATGAATTTATAATCAATTTAAGTATAAAATTTACCCATAAAACTTAAACATGTTTTAGAACATGAGGGGAATTAACCCATAGAAGTATCATAGAGATTTTCATAAAATTGGGTTAAAATCCCATAAGATCATATACTTGAGTTAGACCTTGAGTTCGTGAATTTTAGGTGAAATTAGGGCATGAGAGTGAAAGGAAACTCTCATTCATAGCACTACTTACTTGGATAAATTGATTCTCAAGTTGTGTTTGAATTCCCAAGAGAATTGGGGAAGAAATGAGAGAATTAAAGATTGATCTTTCAAGAGAATTCTAAGCTTTACATGCATGGGAATTTCTAATGACTTGATATTTGCTAAAACCTCTTAAAACACTTCTTTTAGGCTTAAAATGATGTATTTTAGGATGTAGGAGTTTAGGAATTATGAAAACTCCCTTAATGATTCGCTTGGAAAACTGATCCTGCCAGTCTCAACGAGTGACTGGATGACTCTATAACACCCCGGATAATTTGTGCGATAAATTAATAATTTTGAGGTAGGACTAATATTAATTAATAGGTTAATAAGGATGTGTTATGAGGTATTTTAGTCATTCTATGATCGTATTAAAGATTGCACGTCGATCAAGTTGTAGAACAAAATTCGGTAAAAGTTATCACAAAATTTCCTTTTTGAAATTCCTTGAAATTTAGTTTAAATATATTGAGGATTTCAACCCAATCTATAAGGATTCAATGGGTTTGCGACCTATCAAATTAAAGTTCTATGAGTCTAGTTTCAACGAAATAAACCTTTTGCTAATCCGACTTTAGAATAGAGAGATATTTACATTTTCGCGAGACCGCGCAAGCAGGTACGTCAATAGCGTGCTAAGGCGCTGGAGGGCTATATAAAGCCCCTTGGTCGGTTATACAACCAATAATTCTTTTTCCAGAGCTGGGAGTGATGTTGCCGAAATTACACCTCGCAATTGAGATATAAGCGGTTGATTGTCAAATATAGAACCCAACAAAGGTTGAGGTCGATCCCATAGGGAATATAGTAAGAACTTAAGTTAATGCGAATAGTTGTTACTATTGAGTTACTTATTTCCGAAAGGGGAAACAAATAGAATAATAAACAAAAGTAAAACTACTGAACTCTTAGATCAAATTTGGTTTGTATTCAATTAGCAACTTGACTAGGATTGTGTTCCCCAAGACTTCATAACCACAAGNTAACCACAAGGCTTATACACTAGTGATCTATTCCGGTGTTTAACATGAAATATTGGTAAGTTAGGTTCACCTAAATGGTTGGTCCCCTATCTAGATGATTATAACCACGCAATTTGGTCTGTATACGGGTGTACTTTAATTGACCCTGACCCTTAATATCGAATTAGCTATCCCCAGACAAGTTCAAACTATTAGATGATAGTTGATAGCCTCAAATCTCCATTGTTAACCCCTTTTCTCATTCATTACCCCCTTGGTCCGGTAAGTAAGAATAAGGCAAGTCCTAACATTTGTGACCGTCAAGAATCAATCAAAACGAAGTGAAAAACAATACATGCATAAAACCCCGTTCAAGAATCACCAAGTATTTTACCTATGTGTGTTAATTCATCTTGGTTCTCTCAAACCTAGTTATGGCTATAGCTACTCATATTTGTATGATCACAATCATAAATTATTGAATAAATCATAATTTAAACTTACAAATTATCGAAAAAGAAAACCAAGTAGATTGAATAAAACCCCAAATTTTATGAATAAATTCCAATATTGCTTTTGATCCTCAAATTCAAGAACAAAATTGAAAACCTTGTTTCTTGATTCAAGAACAATCATACAACACCAAAATCCTCTTAAAAAAAATAATAATTGGCTTCTCTGAATAATCTCCCAAAAGTAAACCTAAATTGTGTATTTATAGTTCCAACAAAACCTTTTCCTAACTAAAACTGGAAACTAGGTCGGCAGTCGCCACGGGCTTGGTGACGAATCATTGGGACCTTTGACGAGTTGTGCCTTGCTTAAAATAGTTGTCCTCAGCATCGTACCTGTTACACCCCGTAAGATTCCCGGCATCTAGATGGCCTATTTGCACGTGGGTTAGGCATATTGAAGGCCATACGTGCTAGAAAAAGGCCCGGGAAAAGATCGGACATAAAACCTGTCGAACCATCGCGGAAGGAGCCGGGGCAGAGCCCCTCCGTGATGGCACCGTGTCACGGAGGCGGGGCCACCGCGTTGGCTCCGTGACACGTTG
>JACEIK010002534.1:120387-133844 GCA_018107945.1 Datura stramonium
CCTTTCATTTTAATCATTTATCAACATATATTTTCGGCCAGAGAGAGTATAACTCGAGGGATTCAATAGTTTTTTGTCCGATTACGCTACCAAACGCCGGCAAATCTCAAATTAACTTCGGGTAACGGGTTCTAGGCCTATGAGAAGCATTACTACGAAGTTATTTCTCAAAAATACGCTCGGCAAATCAAAACTCCACCAAGTAGAAGTTTTTGGAATTGCTCCTAATTTATTCCTAAATGACCACGGTCTTTAGGTAAGCATTTCTTCCTTCTGAACTCTCGGGAAATTTTAGGTTTTTGATCGTATTTTACGAAGTTGAATTGTAGTTGCTATTAGTATCAAAAGTCTCCATTTTGCTGAATTTGGTATTGAAATTGGACCCACTCTTACAGTATTAAAGTTACAGTTGAAAAGAGCTGACGAATACAAGTTGAAACTCGTCGGTTATTCAGAAAATGACAATCGAGGTATGTTAAGGCGAATTCCTTTGGCAAGTTATTTCCTATAGCATTGTAATATAGTTTGAGCCCTTGTAAGAAAGTCAGAAGTATTTTTATTGTGCTTAGCTGCTACTGTTAGTCGATACTAGTACTTTATGTTTAGTTTCGGATTGACCTGCCCTGTATAGCCTTTCGTAACTAACCCCAAGGTTATTATCTGCGTCGACACCCGCTAGGGGCTATATGACGTTGCTCCAGATAGAGTGATATGTCGTCCCATGGGATGATTCAGAGACCTAAGGGCCACATTACAGTCCATTCCATGGGTGGACTATTATGTTTATGCCGTATCGGCATCACACCCTCGTCGAGCCTGGTGCCTACGGTGCAGTTATCAGGACTCCACCGGACTCAGACGCAGCTATAGATCAGGAGCCGAGTGAGCCTAGTTGCAGACCCAGGGAACCGGTAGGACGACTATAGTTACCTGTTGACTCATTTTGAACTAATTAAGGGTAAATATATTGAGGTGAACCCTCTAGGGCTTATGGGGGCGCCGTGCAGGTTATTCTGTGCTGGATGTACCTTCCGGGCTTATGGGGACCAGGTAAGGTCCTTGTTTGCACTATTTACTGTTAATTGTACAACAGGTTATAAAATCATATCAAGTTAATTCTCTATCTCTCCTATTGAACTGTTCAGTTTCATTATCATTATTATTTAGTCATTTTCCTCGGCTGCCTTACATATTCGGTACATATTATACTGACGCCCATCCTTGGGGTGCTGCATTACTTGCCTGCAAGTCGGATAGACGTGGATCAGGACCTTCTTAGCTTTCAGCTAGAGTTAGTAGTACAGTTAGGTCCCTTCCTCCGAAGCTAATAATTAGAAGTTTTTCTCTTTTGATTGTATATCTTATGGGTAGGTCGGGGCCCTGTCTCGACCATTATTCCACTCTTAGAGGCTTGCAGAGTACAAAATTCTAGTTGTTCATTTTGTTGTTTGTTGTGTGGGGCCTATATATTTTTTACTTCGTGTGATGGTCGTGTGGGACCTTGTTTAGCTGTTAGATAGTGGCCTTTTCGGCTATAATATATTTATATTTTCCTTATTTTCATTTTGCTAAAACTAGATAACATGGTGGTCCTGTCGGCCCAATAGAGGATTCCCTTTTTATTTCTTGTTGTTGGTTATCTTTTTTGTTTTACAGGTGGCTATATGGCCTTGTCGGCCAGAGGCTGTATTTACAGCAGAGATATAGCTCGCTGTTTTTTTGAATTGTGTATCAGGCATGCACCAGAGGTGCATAAGCCTAGCCAAGTCAGTCGGGTTCCAGTATNCCAGAGGTGCATAAGCCTAGCCAAGTCAGTCGGGTTCCAGTATGGAACTAGGTTCTAGTCATTCCTCCCAAGGTGGGGCATGAAATAAGCAATTTTTATGTTGATTGAAAGATGGAAATCAATTTCCGAGCATAGATTGTGAATACGTCGTTTGTGCTTATATTGGAGCGGTATTTTCGTGCCTTTTGGTGGCTGTCTCATCTTCAAAACCTTGGTAATGTTCTATTCTTCTTGATTCTTAGTTATATAGTATAGTAGTGAATCCATGTATATTTGTAGATTATTGTTACAGAGTTTCTATTGTGGAATTCGTATAAATCGTATCGATTAAGTTTCGATTGCATTGTTTTCTTGTTGAATTGTTATGGCTGTGTTTTGGCAGTAGTAGGTGCTTCCCTTAGCTAGGGGCTCTCCGGAGTTGAGGTATGTTAAGGATTTCGACTCTCTTTTTTGGCATGATTTTCGTTGAATCGAACTCCTGTTGTTGTCATGCGAATTGACTGTTTGTGGTTGGAAATTTTGTGTTGTAAATCTAGTGTTTGGGGGAAGCTGGACTATGATCTTTCCCTCATTAAAATTGGTCGTTCGTCGTGAGTCCAAGTGATTCTCCCCTAAAAAATTTCTACTTGTGATGTTTCAAAAACAGAAACATGTGATTTAGTAAATTAGAATCCAGTGCAAACAAGGAACAACTATCAACTACTTTGAGAAGTTCTTCTATTTAGTAATGGAGGAAATCTGTTGTCACCTTCTAAGGGTATGGTAGAGAGGCTTGAGAAGGTGGACAATCCTTCAGTGAAGACCTAAGAAGAGCTGAATTCAACACACCCAAAATCCACACGAATCGTACGAACATATACGGAGCATAGAAAGGAACCTTAATTCAACTATCGTCACCTCACTCAATCCTACAGCGGAAACTCGAGTCGTGGTGCGGTAAGTGATCAAAGAAGCACTTCTTGTAACCAAACCAAAAAGCCCATGGATCCGCAATGACTTGTTCTGGACCACGTCGTGTCATTGAGACTACCACCTTTCAATTTGAGTAAGGAATGAATATCTGACCCTACTAATGGTCAACCGATGATTGGGCCTAGTGGTGTTTATGGCTTTTCCTATTTCGTCTTGGATTGAAAATACTGGACAGAAGAGGTGATAGAATGCATCGAGTTCGGCTAGTGTTGTGAGGTGATTCATGAACCTTTTAGGCTGTGTTGAGGGCTATTTTGGATGTAGTTTTTGAGGCTATTTTGATGTATTTACATTCTATATGTATGGATGATGGGGTGATAAGTTAAGGGGCGCGTTAGTAGGCTCGTAGTGACTTTGATAACACTCGGGTAGTAATGTTGACTATTGTGACATTGAGGATAGGGTTGGTTAGGGTCGGTGGAGAATTATGTCATATATGATAGTTCATTGGTTTTTTTATATGTCATGGGAATATATTTGGTAATTATGTGATCCTTAGTTTGATTTGTGGAACGTCGATGGATGGATAGATATATAAGGTTAGTACTACATGGTGGTAGTCGGTTGATGGGGTTTGAGAGCCTGTTGTGGGCTATTTTGAACATGTGTTTCTGTGTATTGTTTGTCTTGATTATAAATGCTTTTGATCATGATTGTGTGTGCTATTTGTGGCCTTGGGGCTTGTGGATACCCAATACACGAGAGTGTTTTCGGTTGAGGGGTTGAGCCCAATGGATGAATGAGCTACGATGTTGAGGATGATGTCCTCCGTAGAGTCGAGTTGAGACATGATTCGAGAGTGGTCTGACATGTCTGAGCCTTCCTGGAATTGTGACTGGTTCTCCCAAATGGATTGAGCTCTACTAACTGTGCGCAGTCGAGAGAGGGTCCAGCAGTTCTTGTTTGATAATGTTTACTGACTGGTGTTTACTTTTAATATTCTTGGAATTATATTGTGATTACTGCACGTGTTATCTGTTATCTGATAGTAGTGGATGCTATATGTCACCTGGTGTTAGCTGAGGTTATTTAGAAGTCTAGAGGCGATGCCAGATGAGTTGTGTTGGCTAGGTATTGCTTGTTATTGTTTACTTTTAGACTTGTTGGACATATGGGGGCTAGGTAGGTTTTGTTTGTATGCTTTCTTGTACTTGCTAGGCTTATGTGGGCCATATATGTTCTATATGTTTATTTAAATTTAGTTTCTTCTCCTGTGATATTTAGTATATCTATTGAGCTCTAATATGAGTCTTGTAGTTATTTTCGCCTTTCATACTTGGTACATTGTTGAACGGATGCCCTAGTCAGGGCACTTCATTCGTGCCTACAAGTGATGGTGATTTGGTAAATCGATTATTTGGGTGCTGAGTGGAGTTTCAGCTGAGTTGGTGCGCTCCAGGTCTTTCGGAGTCGCCAGATGTTTTAGTTAAGGATAGTTTGGGGCCCTGTCTGGATCATCTGATTACTATTGTATTAATAGAGGCTCGTACACATCATTTTGGTGTTACTATGTTGTTGCAGGCCTGGTGGGCCCGACTGTATAGTTATTTTCCATTCTGTGGCCATGACAGCCTATTGCGTATCGATTGGTTGGTCTGTGAGACAACTTCCATTTTTGTTTGTCGTTTACTATAATTTAGATTATGTTGTGTTGTCGAACCTCAGCAGTTCTGGCCTTTGTTTTATTTTTGGGAAACTCGTATGCTCATATCAGGGGTGGCACCAGGTGCTAGTCACGCCTCTCCGAGTTTGGGGTGTGACAAACTTGGTATTAGAGCAATTCGTCCTAGGGAGTCTGTGAGCCTTGTCTAGTAGAGTCTTATTTATGTGTGCATTGTGCAGTGTACTTATAAATAAGAGGCTGCAGGACATTTAGGATTGTTACCCTTTTTTCTGGATTGAAATCGTGCAAGAAGTCATATATCGTAGTAGTAGGGTCTAGACTGACGTTTGCTGATTTGTGCAGCGATGCTTGTAACTTGATGGATTATTCTCGGCTAGAGGCTAGATATGGTGACATATAAGATTCTTATGTTGATTGTGGCTATAGTTGTGTCACGCCTCGACATGGTGCAAAGTTTTGTTGTATGGAGTTATCTATGGTAGGCTTGTCGTGTGAGGTTATGTCATGCGATTTCATGCTATTTCGGTCCTTGAGTTGGATTCGTTCATGTCGTCCAACATTCGAGGATGAATGTTTCTATGGGGGGAAGGATGTAACACCCCGGATAATTTGAGAGATAAATCTATACTTTTGTGGTAGTACTAAGAGTACTTAATAGGTTAATAAGGAAGTGATATGAGGTACTTTAGTCATTCTATGATCGTATTTAAGATTGGACGTTGATCAAGTTTTAGAATAAAATTCAGCAAATGTTATCGCAAAATTTTCTTTTTGCAATTCCTTGAAATTTATGTCAAATGTCTTGAGGCTTTTTTACCAATCCATAATGGTTTATGGGGTGTGAGACCTATCATATTTAAGGACTATGAGTCTAGTTTCCAATGCATTAAACCATTTGCTAATCTGACTTCGGAATAGAGAGATATTCACGTTTTCGCGAGACCTCGCAAGCAAGCACATCAACTGCGGGCTAAGGCGGTGGAGGGCTATATAAAGCCCCTTAGTCGGTTCTAACACCCATAATTCTTTTTCCAGAGCTGGGCGGTGGTGTAAATCCCATAGGTTCTATGCAATTTTGATATTGATTGGAAGATGCAAATCAATTTCTGAGCATAGATTGTGAATACGCCGTGTGTGTTTGTATTGTAGCAGTGTTTTCGTGCCTTTTGGTGGCTTTGTTGTCCTAAAAAGCTTGGTAATCTTCTATTCTTCTCGATTCTTATTTATATAGTATAGTAGTGAATCCATAGATCTTGGTAGATCGTTGTTACGGAGTTTCTATCATAGAATCCGGAGAAATCGTATCGATTAAGTTCCGATTGCATTATTTTCTTATTGAACTGTTGTGGATCGTTTTGGCAGTAGTAGGGGCTTCCCTAAGGAATTATATTCATGGTGATTGTAGCTTGAAATCAGCTTAGCTTGGCGCTCGCTAGAGTTGAGGTATGTAAAGGATTTCGACTCTCCTTTTTGGCATGATTTTCATTGAATCGAACTCCCCTTGTCGTCATGCGAATTGACTGTTTGTGGTTGGAAATTTTGTGTTGTAAATCCTATTATTTGGTGGAATCTAGATGGTGATATTTCACTCACTAATTGAGGCCGTGTAATTGGGCATTAAAATTGGTCGTTCGTCGTGAGTCGGAGGGGCGATAGAATGCGTCAAGTTTGGCTAGTGTTGTGAGGTATTTCATGCACCTTTTGGGCTAAGTTGAGGGGTATTTTGGATGTAGTTTTGGGGACTGTTTTGATGTAGTTACATGCTATATGTGTGGATGATCGGGTGTTTGGTGAAGAGGTGAGTTAGTAGGCCCGTAGTGACTTTGATAACTCTCCGGTAGTCACATTAACTATTGTGAAATTAAGGATAGGGTTGGTTAGGGTCGACGGAGGATTATGTCATATATGATAGTTCTTTGATTTTTTATATGTCATGGGAATATGTTTCCTAATTATGTTATCATTAGTTTGGTTTGTGGCATGTCGGTGGATGGCTAGATACGTAAGGTTAGTACTACGTGGTGGTAGTCAGTTGATGGGGTTTGAGAGCCTCTATGGGCTATTTTCAACATGTGTTTATATGTATTATTTTTATTGATTATGAATGCTTTTAATCATGATTGTGTGTGCTATTTGAGGACTTGGGGATCGTGGATACCCGACACACGAGAGTGTTTCCAGCCGAGAGGTTGAGCCCAATGGATGAATGACCTACGGGGTTGAGGATGATGTCCTCCATAGTGTCGAGTTGAGACATGATTCGAAAGTGTTCTTACATGTCTGATCCTTCCTGGGATCGGGATTGGTTCTCCCGGATGGATTGAGCTCTACGAACTATGCGCAGTCGAGAGAGGGTCTGACAGTGCTTGTTCAATGATGTTTATTGACTGGTGTTTACTTTTAATATTCTTGGAAGTATATTGTGATTGCTGCACATGTTATATGTTATCTGATAGTAGTGGATGCTAGATGTTGGTTGGTGTTAGCTGAGGTTGTTAATAGGTCTAGAGGCGATGATAGGTGAGATGTGTTGGCTAGGTGCTGCATGTTGTTGTTTACTTTTGGACTTGTCAGGGTTATGGGGGCCAGGTAGGTTCTATTTATATATTTGTTTTTACTTGTCAGGCTTATGGGGGCTAGGTAGGTTCTATATGTTTATTTAAATTGACTTATTCCTCCTGTGATATTTAGTATATCTATTGATCTCTAATCTGAGCCTTGTAGTTATTTCAGTCTTTCATATTTGTAATATTGTTGTATGGACGCCCTAGTCGAGGCACTGCATTCAAGCCTGCAGGTGATGGTGGCCTAGTAGATCAAGTTCTTGGATGCTGAGTGGAGTTCCAACTGAGTTGGTGCGCTGCAGGTCTTTTGGAGTCGCCGGATGTTTGAGTAAAAGGGTAGTTGAGGGCCCTGTCTCAATCATCTGATTACTATTGTATTCATAGATGCCCGTAGACATCGTTGTGGTGTTACTATATTGTTGCAAGCCTGGTGGGCCTGTGTATAGTTGTTTTTCATTTTGTGGCCATGACGGCCTATTATGTATCGATTGGTTAGTCTGTGAGCCAGCTTCCATTTTTGTTTGTCATTTACTCTGATTTAGATTGTGTTATGTTGTCGAACCTCATCGGTTCTGGCCTTTGTTTTATTTTTAGGCATTGTGTATGCTCATATCAGGGGTGGCACCAGGTGCTAGTCACTCATCCACGGGTTTGGGGTGTGACAGACTCATTACCCCACTGTATGACTCGTCGTTCCCTCTAGTGGTCATCACTGCAAGTTCTATCCTCCTTTCTCAGTCACCTTGACAATGACCCACTTGTGGATTCGTGAAGTGACACCTTGACTCATTCCTTCACCCATTAAGTCTCCTGGACGACACCTTACTCAGTACACAATATGCCTACTAATGACTTGTTGGGTCACACAATGATTCATCACACCATTCGTAGTGACCCCCTAACAGTGACTCTTCACCAGTTTGGCACCCCTTAACAGGTCACTCAATGATCCGTCAAATGACCTCACGATTCATTATATAACCAGGTGCAGATTTTTCATATTCTTCTGATTCAACCCACGGGTATGATCTTTGGGACTTTCAGCATATTACACATCAACAATACCTTCTCTCAAACCATAAACTCCAAATCTCGAATCTTTCAATCCACATAAATCTTTTGTCTACTCTTTGTAATAAATCATTCACGAATTCACTAAACCTTATAATGTCTCCACAATTACACCTCGCAATTGAGATATAAGCAGTCTATTGTCAAATATAAAACCCAACAAAAGTTGAGGTCGATCCCACAGGGAATATGGTAAGAAATTAAGTTAATGCGAATAACTATTACTATTGAGTTACTTATTTCCAAAGGGGGGAAAATATAGAATAATAAACGAAAGTAAAATTACTAAATGTTGAAATCAAATTCGGTTTGTATTCAATTACCGACTTGACTAGGATTGTGTTCCCCAAGATTTCATAACCAGAAGGGTTATACACTAGTGATCTATTCTGGTGTTTAACATGCAATATTGGTAAGTAGGTTCACCTAAATGGTTGGTTCCCTATCTAGATGATTATCACCGTACAACTTGGTCCACATATGGGTGTACTTTAGTTGACCCTTATCCTTAATATCGGATTAGCTATCCCTGGACAAGTTCAAGCTATTAGATGAGGGTTGATAGCCTCAAATCTCCGTTGTTAATCTCTTTTCCCATTCATTACCTCCTTGGTGCGGTAAGTAAGAATAAGGCAAGTCCTAACGTCTGCAACCGTCAAGAATCAATCAAAACGAAGGGAAAAACAATACATGCATAAAACCCCATTCATGAATCACTAAGTGTTTTTACCTATGTGTGTTAATTCATCTTGGTTCCCACAAACCTAGTTTATGGGTTTAGCTACTCATGTTTGTATTATTACAATCACAAATTATTGAAGAAATCATAATTGCAACTTACAAATTATGGTAGAAGAAAAACCATGTAGATTGAATAAAAACTCCACAATAGATGAATAAACTCCAATATTTCTTTTGTTTCTTGAATCAAGAACAATTGATCAATACCAAAATTCTAGTTAAAAACTAAATAAATCGGCTCTATGAATTACTTTATAACTGCCAGAAAAATTGTCTCTTAAAAATAAACCTAAACTGTGTATTTATAGTTCCAAGAAATCCTTTTCCTAATTAAAACTGGAAATCAGGTCGGCGGTGGCAACCGGCTTGGTGATGATTCGTTTGTCCTTTTGACGAGTTGTGCCTTGCTTAAAATAGTCATCCTTAGCTTCGTACCCAGTTGTGGCAATGGGTCACCTAACGACTCATCATGCCTGAGCACGAGTCGTTAGGTCTCTTGTGGTCTAATTCCTCAGAAAGTGTAGTGCACCCTACGGTTGGTCCAGGTGATCTGCCAATGAGTCGTTCCTTCATGTGATGACTCTTGATGTCTGTCATCAACTACACTAGCCACTTTGTTAAGATTTCCTTTCTCAGCCTTCACGGTTGACGTCACGACTCATTACTAGTTGTAACTAGTCATTTCCTCAACTCGTCAAGTACACTATCTTGCATCTTCAAAAATCCATCTTTTGCCCACGCCTCAAGAAACAAGTTGTTCCTCTTGCCAATGACCCGTGAAGTGCCTTACAGTCACCATTTCAGTTGTTTTCAGCATTAATTCGACCAATTCACTCCCGAACCTATTTTCCTGCAACATTAAGCACAAAACAGATCGTACCCATATGAATATACCCGGAATGTGCATAATTTCTTGGTTTTAAGCGTCGAAAGTGCCATAAAATTATAGCACATCAATAGCGTCAACTTATAACTTTTAAATGTCCTCAGGAAAAAACAAAATAAAACAAAACAAAATAAACTACTTGGACGCTTCAATTGAAAGAACTCTAGGAAACTTACGACAGTCACAGTTATACATCAAAATAAAATTTTCTAACCCCTCCCTCATCGTATCAAATCAAATCACTATGCATATGCAGAATTTCCAACCATAATACAGAGGAATCAAAACATGGCAAAATACTGTCACCTGCAACCATGCACATAAATCTATAACACTGACCCAGACAATCTGCAGAAGATTTTGTTGACCAAATTCTCTCACCTCAAAGAAGTCCCACACTCACAAATGTGTATTTGAATACTTGATATATTTCTCGTGGGACTAGGTAAGATCCACTCTCTCTCACAAAAAAAAATCAAACTACGTGCATACAATACCATAGACTTGCCTTTACTTTCAATACCTCAATTTTTGGACAAGTAGCTAGGATCATTATAGGACTTTCTAAGCGTGTAAAGTGGGCTTGGGCTTGGGTATGGTACATATGGATTTATTATCTCAACCCTCCTTTGTACTACACCTCTTGACTCCACTTCTCACCTTTATTTCAATTTTTTCCCTTTTTTCCTTTAACTGCTTCTTTTTTCTTTGCTTTTGCAACTACGGATGCGGTTTCTCTTTATTCAAACACTCATTGATGTGACACATTATTTTTTTTATTTTCTTGCTTTTTGACAATAATTTTTATTTTTATTTTTATCATGCATACCGCACCCGTTCTTTTCCTTTATCATTACCCAAATTTTTTTCCACCCGACTCTTCTTAATCACCCCTATAATAGCCACCCTCAACTTAGGCGATTTTCCTGAGTTAAGGTTCACAATGTCCAAGGAGGGACCAGGGCCAAAAAAGGTTCATTCATAATAAAATCAGGCAGGTGAATTGGTGTAAACAAAAGAAAGGTCAATTTAAGCTCAAACATTTGGATCAAGGGATTTTTATTCTATTTTTGGTAGGTCTTTAAGGCTAAAGTGGACTCATAAATCAAAAAAGGCCTATGATCCTTTCCTAGTTTCCTATATTCTATCTCGGTACGATTGACCAGGCAAGTTCTAGATTGACATACACAATCGAATTTAGCTATTAAACGTCGCTCACACATAGCATAGNTGGTAGCTCAAATGGGCCAGGCAAGTTCTAGATTGACATACACAATCGAATTTAGCTATTAAACGTCGCTCACACATAGCATAGGTCAACATCATCACTTCTACTAACTGCTAGTTCAGGTATAGCCATACAATGATAAACAATTTCATAGTTTCAATGCCATGCAAAGATTCACAAAGGTCATGCTTGTCAACTTTCACATACATATATACAAATTTTTCGGAGGGGTATCAAATTATCAAAAAACAATTATTTTCAACAATTTCATCTCTAGACTGCTTTCAGTTTTTCTACTTTCTTCCAACTAACACCAAAAAACATAAAATAAAATCCTAAAAATGCCGGTTCTACTAGATATGGAACACCCGAGGGAAAAGATATCCGGCAAGAAAAACCCTTGGGCTACGTTCAGTAAAAAAGAATACACAGGTATCCCTCTCACCCCCCATCAAGAAAGAATGTGTTGTCCTCGATGCATATATATACCACACAAAAACTAAGGAAATAGGGAACATACCTATGCGACCTAGGTGTCAGCTACCTGGTCGAATGTAGATACGCCTCCAAAGTCATCACCAATATTATCGGCTTGAACCGGTGCATTCTCAGATCCAACAGAGCTCGTTCCTTCTCCACGAACTCTCGCTGCCTCAGTCGAGCCTCTCAATCGAGCCTCCTCTCTTGATTCGTGCAGCGCTCTCTCCATCTCACTCTACTCCTATTTTTGCTGACGGAGCAGAGAAGAATCATCATCAACACTTGCCTCCTGACGAGGCCTCTTCCCCTTATCATGTGCCAACGGCTCCTCCGTGATAAAGTTGAAAATAGGTGGCAATTCTTCGTCAAACTCATCATCTATCACGGGAAGTACCAGTGGAGGTACTGCAACTACCTATCATGCGGCCAAGTCTCGCACCTCGGATCGTAGCGCTCCTAGCTCTGAGTACCATCTAGATAACTCTGGCGCCTGTAACTATGTAAGGCGCTCATCCATTATCCTCTCAAAAGCATCCAGTCGGCCATGCAATGAACTGGACAATGTCTCCAACTTACCTGCTCCATCAGAACTCTAACCTATAGAGCCATGTGTGCCTGCTGCTTCTCGACCTTAGCTAGTCGCTTAGCTATATGAACTAAGAATTCCTGTGAATCCGTGACTAGGCTGGTTGTGGTGGCTCGTGGAGGCGCAACTGGTGGTCTCGGGGCTGCTGTAGTAGAAGAAGACTTAGGAACATCGGTAGGTGTGGAGGTATCCGCTGCATCTGTAGCCTCAGGCTGGCTACTTGTCTCTCTGCCCTCCATAGGCTTAGCTTCCAACTCAGCGAACTGTGCTTCATCAGTCTGCATCTCACTGCCAAATGCCTCTGCTAATATTGTTGCTCCCGCGAATGCAGCTGCCTATGTCCTCGCCCTCGATACCGGGTTTGTATCATCTCGAATCGACCCATTATCGGTAATCTTCTAGACTACTACTCTCTGGTCCACTGATGAAAGTATCAGCACCTTTGACTTATGACAGAGTCTATCAATCAAACATGGAAACAGAATGGTAGTACCGTCATTAATTGCCCGCTCTCTAATCTCCTCTGCAATATATCGCGGGAAATTGATGGCATACCCCTCCATTATACTTTCTACCAAAGAAGCTCTGTCAGTTTGAAAGGATATTATCATTTCTGGTTGGTACCAGCCTGTGCCACACCAGTGACCACCTAAATTTCACCTGAAAATTCAATGTGGCCTTCTTTATCTGCGACTCTGTACCATGAAGCCATTCTACTAGTGGACCTCTTATAGCAATAATCTGATACAACCAAGTATACTGTTGGATGCGCTCCTGGCTATTCAACTTCTTGGTTTGACATTCTTCAGCTCAGATAGCCTGTGATCAAATTATGTCGTGTTCATTTGAGCCTGATAATCCGGCCCATACAGAATCCCGGAGATTGTCCACTCAAAAATGTCAATTGGAGTCTCACGCACCAACACCTAATTTAGTGCGGGCCTCTTTTTCCAATCCTGGACCCTAATGCTAACCGCTGCAACGTGGCTGCATACACTACATAGAATTCTCGCACTAAACACGGGTTGTAGCTACCTGAAGGCTCGGCAACCACCCGAACTTGTATTTATCGAACACTTCCTGTAGCTATGGAAGATCATTAAGCCCTGTAATTACCAGCCTTGGCTCCTCGTAAATGCTCCTCTTCGGATTGCCTTTTTCATTGGGAGAAATATCTCGATTGTATATATCCTACATGCCATGGACACACCATCTCTGCACATTTCTCGGTTGCTCATTTGATGTGTCTGAGGTCTCCATCAGATCATTATCAAAGTCCCCTAAATGTGCATGTGATTCATCAACTCTCTGTGTGTTTTGCCCAGCTGTGGTAGGCTCAAGAACAAGTGCAGCAGCAGCCCTGATATTCTCATCAGTGCGGCTGGGCGAATCTCTTGCAAGGGGAGTGGGAGTATCAACCAGGGCTGTCAGATTTGATGTTTGTTGAGCCCTAGCCCTGGTTGTCCTCCTCACTAGCTGCTCCTCCGATACACGAGTTGTTGGGTCAGCCGTGGGGAGA